>QLOK01005227.1:0-10258 GCA_003313805.1 Tricholoma flavovirens
CAGTTTTTTGAGCCACTGTATATATAGGTACACATGGTACACACTTACACACTCATGTCCCCACTTCCACACACACCCAGGGGCCAAAGGTCCCTGAGTGTGTTGAAGAATTGAGTAAAGTAGTAGGATGCAGCCAGGGGTTTGGGCAGAGCACCCCAACAAGCTGGAGAAAAGTGCTGGAGGCAGAAGGCGAGCAATGTGAGCCATGTATATAGGACTGCATGCATATACATATATAATGACTCAGCAGTGAGCAACATGTGCTGGAGGCACATTTAAAAAACTTGTCCTACATACAAAATTGTATTTTTAATATGTATTATTACATAATCTATCTATCCAGGACAGCATTTTCCGAAACTCGCATGTCGCCCTGCTGGGTGAATATTGTTCACTCTGAGTGGTGAGATGGGATTCGCAAACTATGCAGCTGTGAATTGCAAGAGGCCATAACCGCCATGGACCCGGTGGTGATGGGTTTAGCGCACCCAAGACACGTTTTGATTCAAGTTGATAGTAAGTACATCGGACAGAAATCACCACAGCACTGTAACCATGGGTCACAAATATCACACTGTGACACAGTCTTGGACAGTATGAACTTGAACGATGTGTGTCTTGCCAGCCCCTGAGGTTGAGGCTCTGCCTTGGAGTTTGATTGAACTGGAAGTTATGAACATGTACAGCGTATGCAACTGTCCATCATGATTGATTATCATCTGCTAGGTACTTACATGAAGCAAAGGCATTGGCATGCCAGAGCCTATGGCTGGCTATCATATATCTCATCATAGTTCACCTAGCTAACCTTTACTCAAATCTCTTTGTCTTTGTACAAGTGTTTTATCTCTGGTTCTGCGAGCCTCATCTTTGGTATTGCAACTGTTGACTACCCATTCCCAAAACACATTTCCTTGAAACTAAAGTTATCCAATCCTCTCCACCCAGCTCCCTAATGCTGTGTCAATTCTACCACAGGCCTCAAAGAACATGCCATGCAAGTAACTGCCAACACCAATTATCCTTAGCAGTACTTACTGTATCGAGAGCATATTGAACTACATGCTCGAATGGGCATGGTATGGTGCACTCCGGAGGGACATGAATGAGGTGGCTGTGGGATTTGAAGAGGGTGTTGTCATAATAAAGGTAGATACCCTTGTCCAGAATCAAAAATTTGCTGACTCATATTTTGTTCTTAGCATACCCATACTTATACCCATGCCCTACCCATACCCACAACCCACAGGTTCATGAGCCACAGGTCAGCAGGTACAGGTAGACCTGCTGTATCCTGTCATGTAACAGCTCCTGCATAGTGTTCGAAGGTCTGGTCACATGGACCAGAAAACAAGCCGAAACCCAACTGAACCCAACCAAATGCAACTGGACCATCAGTCATGGTTGGCCAGTTCTGGGGTCAGTTGGGTTGCCAGTTGCCTTGATTTAAAAATATTTAAAAACCATTCAAAAACCGGTTGCAATCAGCTGCAACTGGTGTTCTCGCAGTATGTGAGAGGTGCTATATACATGCTTATAAGTAAATAAAACTAATATAAGTACTAACTATAATTACTTATAATACAACAGAATGAAGTGGGACAAGCCCACAGAAAAGTAGCTATTTGGTGGGTACTTATATACTCTGTGGTCATGTGCTCCTAAAAAAAATTCAAGTGGCACCATTTGCCAGGTGACTCCCACAACAACAAACAGCTCCCACAACTCCAGTCCCCATCCACTACCATCAACACAGATACAACCACCTCCCCAAAACCACTGCCAACAAATGAACACAAAGCAGATGGCCCAAATGATGCTACAATGCTTCACACCAGGCCCCTCATGAGTCACCACCCCCCCTTGCCCTATGTCACCACTGTGAGCCTCTGCTTGCAGGGTGGCAATGGGTACTGTTCCTTGATGGCAACAACAGCCAGGAACCACCACCATTGCCATGTCACCACTGAGGAACTGCTGCTGCTGCCACATCACAGCACCATCACCCCGCCTGCAAGTGACTGCTTGTAGGGGGAGATGGTGGTGCTGACTGGAGACATGGCCGACAACACCAAGTGTTAGGAAACATGCACAGTTAGTTACCTATCATAATTTTTCTTATTTTTTCGCAATAGTATTACACCGAAAAACATTAAAATTATCAATGAACATGACTGTGAGATGGATAATTCTCATGTGTCCTATATTTAGAATATGTCCACAATTGTATGTTCGCATTGTAAAACAGTATTCAAATATTGTACAACAGTTGTAACTTAGTATATAAAGCAATAAATACTAAGAGACACATCACCCCCAGATACTGTTGCAAACAGCTAAGCTGGTCAATTTTAAGAAAATTGTGATAGAGCCTCAAATAAATTATCTAAAATTCTGAAAATGTTTGACGGGGTAGATGCCCCAGACAGCCGGGGGGTCCTCTGCCAACGATAAGTGATACAGTTAGTTTTTGAAGAGATAATGACCAGCTCCAAAAATGGCTCAAATTTGGAGCTGTTTTGGGAGCCGGTCAATATCTCAACCCCAGCTACATGGATTGCTTAGTGTTGGCAGAGGACCCCCCGGCCCTCTGGGATGTCTACCCAATCAAATATGTTCAGAATATTAGATAATTTATTTGAGGCTCTATCGCAATTCTCTTAAAATTGACCAGCTTAGCCATTTGCAACACTACCCCCAGATATTATACCCCTGCCATTCCCTAGTACTATTTGTATCCACTCATACTATGTAGGGATTGGCAGGGGTACATCCGGGGGTATGCCCCTGCCATTCCCTAGTACTATTTGTATCCACTCATACTATGTAGGGATCAGCAGGGGTCTATCCAGGGGTATACCTCTGCCATTCCCTAGTACTATTTGTATCCACTCATACTTAGGGATCTGCATGGGTTAGGCCTACCTGCATGGGTTACAGGTATGGGTACTCATGGGTACAGGTACAGGTCACACTTAAGGTACCTGTGACCTGTGCCTGGTACCCATTGCTGAGAGGGGGCAACAGCCCAAAGTATTAATACTAATTTATATAAAATTGTAATAAACTACACATTAGATATTAAATATGTGGGGCAAGCCCAACTTGACTGGCAGAAATGAGAGGCTTCATATACCCCTGGGGTGCACATGGGCCATTTGGCCTTGTGTGCACTGAGTCATGTCTTTGTTGATTGTCAACATGTTGTTTACATATATTTGTACAAGACTAACACAATCATTGTTTGGGCCCTAAGGTATCTTTCTTTTCTTTTCTTTTTCAACTAACTAATGTTTTATTTTGTTCTTTTTTATGTTATAGCTGGGTTACAGTGAGACAATGGTGAAATGACACACCCATGCCACTGCTGTGAGCAACTGCTTGCAGGGTGGATACTGGAAATGGGAACAACAATAATGACAAAGAAACAGCACACCACCCACACCTAGGCTCGTGGGGTGGATTGTGCATGGAATGATGACAATGATGACAATGATGAGCAACAGCTGCAACATGATGTAATGACAATTGAATGATGACTGATGACTGGGAGGTGACAAGGGTGAGGGAAACTGAATGAAAAAAAAGGCCCAAGAGATGTTGATGATGTTTCTTGGGCCACAGGTACATTTTTTTGTCTTTTCTTGTTTCTTTTTCATTTTACTAATGAACTTTTTAGGTACTAATTTTAACTATTGGCAATGGTGAACAGAATGAGAGGGAACCACAATGGGATGATGGGGCAGGGAACAACAACAAGGGGAGTGACAAGGAAACCTGAACAGCACCCCCAACTGCTGCTGTCAGCATCTGCTTGTGGGGTGGATCTCTATGAGACAACAACAAAGGGGGACAACAATGAAGAGAGGGGGGACAACAATGAAGAGAGGGGGGACAACAATGAAGAGGGGGGGGGACAACAACAAGAGATGGGGACAACAACAACAAAGAGAGGGGGACAACAACAAGAGAGGGTGATGACAATGACAACAATGATGAAGGGGGACAGCAACAATGAGGGGGGATGACATCACCACCATGGACACCAACACTGGGCCCAGGAGACACCCATCTCCTGGGTATTTTTCTTTCTTTCTTTTCTCTTGCCCAGGAGACACATGCATCTCCTGGACTGTTTCTTTTCTTTCTTTCTTTCTTTTTATTTCTCTGGGCCCAATTACCACCCCATGCCTATGAGCACCTGCTCACAGGGTGGTTTGATAATTGTAGTTAAGTAAATGATTAAGTACTTGTACTTGTATTAATATGACCTGCAATGAAACCCATACCCACCATGACCTGTGGCCCATGACCCATGGTTTGCAGGTATGGGTATGGGTATGCCCAAAAGTACCGGCAGGTTACCCATGTGGATCCCTACTCATACTATGTAGGGATCAACAGGGGTATATCAGGGTCAATACCCCTGCCATTCCCTATGTGCCATAGTTTGTTCAGCCATGGCATTTGCTATGAGTGGGATAATGAGTGGGATAATCTGCAGGGATCCATCATGAAACGATAAATTGCACCACCCTCCAATTCATGGTGAAACCTGAGCTGGAAGCAAGTCATGAACACTTATAAATTATTCTGGAATCTGACCTTTCTCCTCTGTTGCATTTCCACATCACTATGTCATGCCTACCCCCTCAGCATGCCACACACCTGCCCAAAACACTTAAGTTCAACTTGAATGAGGTGAACACAGAAAATATCAAAGCTTGTTGTCATAGGCTCACTGGAGTGACTGGACATGACCATGTCTGGAGAGTGTGAGCAGATAACATGACAACATGTTGAGTATCAGTTTATTGATTGAGGTTTATGAACTTGAATGGGATCACTAGGGATCCACATGGGTTTGACATACCCATGCAGGTTATGGGTACAGGTACTTACATGTATGGGTATGGGTACAGGTCACACTTAGCATACTTGTAGACCTGTGCCTGTACCTGTTGCCAAGAAGGGGGAACATAGTAATTATTAACTACTGATCTATATAAAATTATTATAACAATATATTATAAATGGGGCGAACCCAGCTTGAATGGTAGAAACAAGAGGCCTTATATACTCCCAGGATATGCATGGGCCATTTGGCCTTGTGTGCACCTAGTGTTGTCAAAGTTCAGTTCAGTCCAGTTCACAAGGCATTTTATCTGAACCCTGAACTGGACTTTGGGTCCAGTTCGACCCCTCTGCCCGAACTCTGAACTGGCCCATCAGTTCTGGTTCAGACTGTGATGAACTCAGAACCGGACCATTGTATCAATAAATCATAAAAATTTATTGACAGCATACTACAGGGCCCAGGCAAGTCCATCAACAATAGTGATCACTTGTCCCACCCTTTGAAATCATCATCAAACCCCATAATCACAGCATCAATGTGTTGGCCAGCCTGATGAGCAGCTACATCATGCCCATTTCGATATGCACTCTTGAGAATCTGGAGGGCTTCAAAGATCTCAGTTGATAACCTGCTGCGACATGCAGAACCAGTAATTCCCCCACTACTGAAGGCACATTCCGAAGGGGTGGAAGAACCTTGAATTGGAAGGTAGTCTTGTGCAATACATCTCATGGTTAGATACTTAGTGTTTGTCTAACAACGAACATTAGTACTTATTAGATAATAGTGATCATGCCAGGAGATGAAACGCACCCCCCACCAAGCAATGACATCTTCTGTCAACTCAACACCTGACTCGAGGTATAGTTTGAGCTCATTGCGAGGACTGCCAGCTGCTTTCTCCTCTTGTTGGAATGACTGTACTGCCTCAAGTAGAAATGAGCTGCCATATCGTGGCATGGAAGAAATCGGCACTGAGATAAAAAAAAAATTTCAATCTAAAATTAGACATAAAGGATATTGTACATACCTTGGCTGTTGTTGGTTTCATGCCCTGATGAGACAGGCAGGGCTTTCGGAGGAACATACATAGTACTCATCAAACTAATTGACAATTCATTGAACAGATATTGCATAGCTATTATGACATGTGGGAAAAGACTTACCACTTCTTCTAACCTGCTCAGGTTCCCACTGGTGATGACAATACAAATCCTTGACATTTGGATCTAGGACTGGAAGAGCTGAGAAACTGATTGGGTGTTTTAGATGTATGAGAGCATACCAAGGCAGATAAAATGTGTGGCCAATGTATTATCCACTTTGCAATACCACTTTTTTAAGCTTTGTATTCCCTCAGTAATCGCCTTCTTGACATCACGGTATTGAGATTGTCCAACCATAGACTCCCAGCGCTTTATAAGGAATTCAAGCAAGGGGATGATTCACCATATGGTGGGTGTTCGTTCGCTAGAGAACATCTGTTGCACATTTGATGGCTCCTACCATAAAAAATCTCTGTAATGATGCTGGTTAGATAACAAAATGGTAGACGTACTCGGAGAACCTCGTGATTCTTTGATAGTTGATAATCACCATAGCTTCAATCTTTAGGCAAATTTGGGACTTTCTCCCTGGTGTCAGCCAGGAGAACAAATTGATCTACACCCTGTGGGATGCTGTAAGCAGGGCGGAGTGGTTTGAGGCCACAATACCTTTCGTAGTGACAACAATCTATCAAGAAAATGATAAAGCAATGCCCATCAGGTGCAGAAGCTTGAGGGGTTTGACCCCAACCTGAATGCATGATGATTTGAAAAATGTTCTTGCCTGGGGGGACATCCAGATCTGAACACAGGATTAGTGGGTGTTATAATGCACAATAGGTAGTATTGTACCTGCTTGACCAGTGCAAGCACCTTTCCAAGTGAATCTCCTGGCATAAAATCATCATCATCACCATCAGCACTGTCGCCATTGCCATTGCCATTGCCATCACCATCGCTATTGCCATCACCTTGATCCCCAACATTCTCAAGATCGATCGTGGAAAGAGCCTTATCAAATCTGTCAAGATCGAGTTCGCCATTGTTGCGAGCCATCACCAATGCTGCTTTGACCTTCTTGCAGATGGATGTGGGCAAAACAGGTGCCACAGCCTCAACAAAGTGTTTCGATGCAATGTGGAGGGAATGTTCCATGCATCTGATAAGTTATAACGTTCAAATGAACTTGGCTGAGGCTCCAAAGTAAATAGGTGTACATACAGTATGTCGTGTTCCTGAGTGGTCCAACCATCATCAGCGATGTTGATTTTGTGTTGAAACTCACAAATGGTGGCACCATTGACTGCAGCACCATCAGTGGTAATCCAACCGACCTGTGGTGATTTTTGGGAGTTAGTCAGCATGGACGAGGTAATTAATGAAGATCTCACCTTGCCATTCAGCTCATAGTGGTTGACTGTGTGTGTGAGGATTGATGCAATATTTTTGCTGGTGTGTCGTCCTTCAATAGTTTCAAATGCTAATTGCTATGTTTTAAGCTCCCAATTGTTGGGTCAATCAATGGGTGCATCAATGTAGTGGCCAGTGATTGACAAGTAGGGGTCGCCAGGCTGTGATGTCCAGGCATCAAAAGTGAAAGAAACTTTGCAAGGGAGGTGCTAAAAAGAGTGTATTTGTGAGATGAAAATAATGCAAAGAGCCAAAAATTAACCTTTAATTTTTCTCTAACAGTATTTTCTGTGAGGTGAGCACAGCATAGTATTTCTGCATGAAGGGTGTTGCGATGCGGGATGTCCTTCTCTGAAAGACCAGGTCAGCAGTATCTGATAAGCCACCAGAAGCTTCCCTGTTCAATTAGTCGAAATGCCTCAAGGGTTCTTCAGCTGAAAGGGAAATCGCGAGCATGAGAAGACATACATACTTCATCCTCACACACAATAAGCTCAACAATGTAGTTGAGAAGTCCTCATGTAGTAAATGGTGGCTGTTTTGGCTCAGGACTAGCAATCGAGTCCAAACTACTTTGAAGTAACCTAGTAATACAATATTACCAGTGGTCAGTTGTGGACTCGTAACATCTGAGTCAGGAATTGGGTACCTGTCACTGGACTCGGATCTGGATGCAAGCCCTGACAATGCTCTTGAGTGTGGTTCGATACCCACAGCCTTGCATCGTTCAAGTAAACCTTCACATGTTCTTTTTTTCTGCAGTAATCTGATTAGTTGTGATGTTCAATAAATCACCAAAGACTCACCAAGCAATATGCATTTGTAAGCTTGACATACTCCCTGTAAAGAAGCAATCCTTCTGTTCAACCACAGGGTCATCTCTAATGGTCAGACATAATTTACTTGTATTGAAACACAGACTGTTTACTATTTAGTTGCTTACAGGCAAAGCTTGCACCAGTGTCCATCCTGGACCTTTGCAGTATCTGGATTCCTGTACTCTTTATCCCATCAGCAGATTGTGCTAACATCAGCAGTGGCATCACTCTTCGGCTTTGTGTGGATTGCCTCAAGATTAGGTGAGTAAAATGGATAATCTTTGAAGTTGAAGTTGCACTCACCTTGTGATCAGCATCTGCCATGGCCTTTAGCAATGCATATTCCTGTTCACTTACTGCATCCTCGCTTGCTTCAATGTCGGTCGACTCACCATGCGTAGGCTGAGAGGGCGTATGATCCTCACCATCAGAGTTGTCATCATTTGAGTCTTCTGATGTATGGACCATATGGTCAGTTTTTTGAACAATGTGATGGGAAGATATCAGCCACAACCTTGTTTCTTGTAGATGATCATCCTGGGGCTGAATTCATCACATTATCAGGGTCAACAATGTGATTAGATGGGCAGATGGCACGACTGGAGCGACAAGAACCTGCGACAAAAATTGCTGGTGCCTGTGCATGGCCCAAGAAAATGGGATGGGGGGTCCGAGAGGATGAGGATAGAGTAGGACCAGAACTGGGTGACTTTCAGCTGCAGTTAATGGAGTTTCATCATCCTTGTCAAAGTGCCATTCAATTTTGGAAGCATCTTGGAGGGAGCCATTGGGGTGAACAGCACAACCAAGGTCAGGTGGAGGTGGTGGAGGCGTCATGTCTGAATGATGAAGTATGGGTACGACTTGCGCAGTTTTTACAGTTGACAATCTGAGTGAAGTGTATTATATACATACCATTGTACATACTACATAAGTAGTAATTCAAAGAGTGTGGTAGAAGGATAAATCCTGCAATTTAGCTGGCTGTGGTAAGTATAGTGCCATGAATCAGGTCCCCATTTCAATCAATTACCTATCCACAAAAAAAAGCCTATAGAGGGTTACCCTACAACACGCCATATTTGAAAAAAAAAATAGAATGGAGACGGATCATGCAGTGAAATAATTTATGTGAGGGCAACACCCTGCATCGTTGCACCGGGGGACATGGGAACTGCTACCTCCCACATGTCATGTATGGGAAAGAAAGAAAAAATGGAGGCATGAAATCACACATGCATTGTACATTTTTGCATTTGTTACGTCAGGGAACATGGGAACATCATGATACTTATGACTGACAAACTCCTTGGATCTTGGATCAAGTGGCTGTGTAATTTGTCTAATGCAGGTTCAAACCGTGTTCAAATGCATTCAGGGTGGTTCTTAAATATCTTCCTCCAGCTGATCTCAGAACTGGACTTTTGGTTCAGTTCAAGACCTTTGCCCGAACTCTGAACTGGACCCAGGGTCCGGTTCTGCAAAAGTCTGGTTCAAACCAAAGTTCAGAACCGAACTTTGACACCACTATGTGCACCAAATTGACGTGTCTTTGTTGATTGTTGACACATTGTTTACATATGTCTGTATGCACAGTCACTTTCAACAATGAATTGCTGTGATGACTACCACCTCCCCTCACTTGCAAATGCAAAGTGGGGGTGGCTTTCTGCTTCATTCACTGTTCAGGTTGAGGGGCCGTTCTCTGGTTGGTTTTTTTTTTGGTTTGTTTCTGTTTTTATCAACTAACTGACTGTTTTTCTTTTTTCTATAGGATCTAAGCTATTGCTAATGACAGGGCTGATGACAGGAGACTGAGAAGGGGCATAGGTGGATGCTGATGGGTGCCAGGATACCCATGCAGGGGGATGCCTGCCAGGTAATCACCTGCCAAAGCCACCTCACAGCTGCCACCTCACAGAAACCAGCACCAGCACCATCACCATGAGCCACTGCTTGTGGGGTGGATATGGGGGCTAATGACATCCACCACGAGCCACTGCTCATGGGTTGGTGGATCACCTATCCTGCCACCTACAAGATGACACCCACACCTGCAAGCAACTGCCTGCAGGGTGGGACCTTGTTCTATGTAGTGTTTTAAAGTCTGGTTTGGTCTGTTTTTT
>QLOK01005233.1:0-46891 GCA_003313805.1 Tricholoma flavovirens
AATATCATCAAATACAAGGCACGACTTGTAGCGCAAGGATTCTCACAGAAACCCGGGACGGATTAACGAAGCCATTACACCAAGATTTGACCTATGGCATTGGAGTGTTGTCCAACCAAGGGGGAGTGTTGGAATGAGTGGTCGGACATCTTAGACTCGGACACTAATACACCGAGGCATATTACTAATAAACTTATTAAGCAAAAGAGTCTCGAGTATTGTAGAACACACTAGTAAAAATATTCCAGTAGTATAAAAACTGAACATTAGTAGAGTACAAAAAAATTCATTCTGTTTACCCACTGCGCAAAACATTGCTGTCAATAAGGGCTGTTAGCACCAAATCCACCCTGCAAAAGCAAGGGCTCACAGTGGTGGGAGGCAGGTGCTGGTGTCTCTGCACACCTGGCATTCTAGCCAAGCTGCACCCACAATCCACCCTACAAGTGGTTGCTTGCAGGTGTGGGGTGGGTGCCATTGGGCATTGTTGGTGTTGTTCCACCTGTGATCCACCTCATGAGCAGTTGCTTGTGAGGCTGGGGCAGTGTGGTGTGTTGTCATTTGTTATTGTAACTCTCCCCCCTGCTCCTCATTGTCTTCCCTCCCTCACTGCTTAGTACTGCTGCTTGTGCCTCATCATCATTCCCCCTGCAATCCACCCCATGAGCAGTTACATGTGAGGCTGGGGGCAGGTGGTGTGTTGTCTGTCACCAGTGTTGATGGTGCTGGCATCAGCCATAGGGTGCTGCATCAATGTTTTGCATTGGGGGTGGGCACCATGTATCAGTGACATGGCACCAAACAGGCATGCTTTTGCTGACCTTACAGTGTCCCAGAGCCCCTCCCTGATCTTCCAAGACTAATGGAGACCCCTCACATCATTTGGATGGGGAGGAGGGGTAGTGCAGGTGGGTGTGGGCATGGGTTGTGCCACATTGGTACCTATCATTACCAGTAGTATAGATCCTAAAAATGAAAGATTACAATTACATAGTTAGCTTATAAAAAGAAGAAATAAACAATACAAAAAAGTATACCTAGAGCCCCAACAATGGGTTGCTGTCATTTGGGCTTGCATTGCCATTGTTTGTGGCCATTCACAGCTTGTGCAGGCCTGGTAATGGGCATGGGAGCGATGACAGGTGGTGATGGAGTTGCATTGGCAGTAGAGAGTTGAGAGAAGGAAGGAGGGAGTGGCAGCATCATGAGTCAATGTGGACCATGGTGGAGGTGTGTGGGCATCACAATGGTTGCACATAGGTGTCAGAGCTGAGTTTGAAATAACAACAAAAATGGAATGACAAAATGATTATTTTCCAGTTCATTTTTGACTCATTCTGGAGTTCATTTTTGAAAAATGGAAGAAAAATGAAAACTGAAAATGAGCCAAAAATGGCCTGAAAATGGTTACTGTGAACAACCCTATTAGATTCATGGCTCCTTCATCAAGCCAGCTACTAATATAGAAAACCAAAAGTACACATTTCACCTCTGGCAGGGAGGAATTTGCTGACCAAAAACATGGATAACATAGTATTTGGATGAAATTGTCAGTTTCATGAGTGCATGTTTATTAGGGTTGTTCACAGTAGCCATTTTCGGGCCATTTTCGGCTCATTTTCAATTTCATTTTTATTCTCATTTTTCTAAAACGGACATCAGAATGAGACAAGAATGAACAAAAAAATGATCATTGTTGAAAAATCAAACCCTACCCTTGCTTTTGCAAAAATGCTCATTTTTACTTTCATTTTCACTCCCCATTTTTGTCGTTCTTTCAAACTCCGCTATGATGCCTAATCTTTTGCCATCAATGATGATGCCCCCTCCCTGATGCCTCTCTACCACTACCACAACTCCATCACCAACCACTCCTGTGCTGACTCCTACATTGTCTAACACCACCAGCCACTGCAAACCAACCACATTGGGCCCAAACAATGACAGACATTGTTTGGGCCATAGGTATTTTTTTTTTCAAGTTCTTTTCTTTTCTTTTCAACTAACTAATGTTCATATGCTTTTCTAGGTTTTATTACCATGAGACAGTACCAAGACAGCACACCCACACCCACACCACTGCTATGAGCACCTGCTTGTGGGGTGGACAATGGAACAGGATAACAACAAACAGGACCATGGCCAACAACAGGGACAACAGGGCAGGGAAAGGGGTGGATGGTGAGGCAAAGATGACAATGGTCACCAGCACCCCACAGGCATGGCAAAGACAGGGAGGGCACAATGATGAAAAGGGATGGACAATGACATGGAATGACCAAAATGGCAGCATACAATGAGGGGGACAACAAGGACAGGGCAAGAAAGGAAGGTGCAGGCAATGGATACAGCCCCATATGATGAGGGACAAAAAAGGGCCATATGTACATTTTTTTTCTTGTTCGTTTCAGTTTTTTGTTACTAAAAAACTTTTTAGATGTTAACTATTGATGATTAGGACTACCCCAGCCCAGTGGAGAACTGGGAGGGGTGCTGGGAGACCTGTGGAAGGGGACACCCATCAGGTAAGTACCAGCCAACCCTGCTCTCAGTGCCACCTCATTGATACACAATGCAAAACATCAACCCAGCATGCTTCTAGCCCTACAAGCAACTGCTTGTAGGGTGGATCGCAGGTGCTACCAGCTGACAATGACTCAATGATCATGCCACCTGTCCCAGCCTCATGAGCAACTGCTCATGGGGTGGATTGCAGGTGGAACAACAAAGAGATGAGGCAGATAAGACAGCACCCCAGCACCCACCCCCCACCACTGTGAGCCCTTGCTCACAGGGTGGAATGGGTACTAATGGGCCTGTCACCATCTCCATGACAACACCAAGTAAGAAGGGGGAGGGGAGGAGGCAAGGACGACAATGACACCAGCACCAACACAAATGCCAATGCCACCAGCACCAGCACTGCCAATGTAGAACAGGATGATGACAGGGACACAGGGAGACAATGATGCCCACAGCACCAGACCCCTCTGCTATGAGCAACTGCTCATAGGAACAAAGGCTGGTGCATACGTGTGTTGACAGGGAGAGGGGGACCAATGAGGCTCCATGATGATGACAGCACCCCCCACCACTGCTGCAAGTATGGGGTGCTGCAGTGTGACACAACAGTAGGAGCCACCAAGACATGGTAAGGAGGGCCACAACAGGGCACCACCCGCCATACCCATATGTGGCCATTTATTTCATCCATAGTTATTTTGTCGTAGTACAAAGGGGTATGTATACAGCATAGTACAAAATATATACAGTAGCTTACAAAACTGTTACAATGTTTTGCATATTGGTATAGATCAGTCTGTAAAATAGGAAATAAAATTTCAGAATTCTTAAAAATATTATGGAGCATACCTCAATATCACAAGAGGTTGCCTGACAGGTCTCAGGGTCATGTGACATCATTTCATAAGTTAAATAAACCATTTAATTCAGTCACTCATTGTAACAGTTTTGTTGCACTGATTTTTTAGTCAGAAATATGGGCAAATCACATGATTTTGTTGATTATTATAAACAGTTACAAACAACATCATGTGACTAGATATATATAAGAGCTTTCCACCAGTTGGCATCTCATTCCAACCCCCCACCAATCATGTGCAAGCTCTCTTCTGCTCAAACACTTCATGTTCTTGAACTTCTTGATGCTGGCCTTTCAGTATGCCCAATTGCTCATCAAACTGGTCTCAGCACTGCTACTATTAGTCGCATTCGCTCTGAGCACCATTCTGACCAACCAAAGTCATCTGGTGGTCAACCTACTAAGCTTACTACTGCTGATGTTGACTATGCCAGGCGGATTATTTGTATGGGAAAGGTGGAGAATGCCACTGAAGCAGCACATACACTCCAGGATATCACCAATACCCCCTTCTCTTCCCAAACACTTTGTTGCCACCTCAAGAAACAAGGCATGAAACCCGTAGTCAAGCAAAAATGCCCCCTACTCAAGCCTCACCACTGCCATGCATGACTGGAGTTTGCTGAGAGGCATGCTGAGTGGACACTGGAGGATTGGAAAAGGATAATATGGTCAGATGAAACTAAAATTAACCAGTTGGGGTTAGATGGAAGGAAATATGTGTGGAAAGATAGTGATGAAGGTCTGAGTGATAGATTGGTTGAGGGAACAGTCAAGTTTTGGAGGTGGAAATTTGATGATGTGGGGGTGCATGGGATGGGATGGTATTGGATATGCTACCAGGATTGAAGGAAGGATGGATGCTGACCTTTATGTCAGCATAATGGAGGATGAACTTCAGAAAACACTGGAGTATTGGGGTAAAACTACTGATGATGTTATCTTTCAACAGGATAATGACCCCAAGCATACCAGTAAGAAGGCCAAGAAATGGTTTGAGGACAATGATATTACTGTCCTCAAGTGGCCTGCACAGTCTCCTGACCTGAATCCTATAGAACATCTATGGAATCACCTCAAAAAAAGGCTTGGAAAATATGAGGAGCCTGCTAACAGTGTTGGAGAGCTTTGGGAGAGGGTTCAGAAGGAATGGGAGGAGATTCCAAAGGAGGAATGTCAGAAATTGATTGAAAGCCTACCTAGAAGACTTGCAGCAGTAGTTAGAGCAAAAGGAGGCTATACCAAGTACTAATTTAATATCCAAAACATCAGTGCAATAAAACTGTTACAATGAGTGAGTGAATTAAATGGTTTATTTAACTTGTAAAATGATGTCACATGACCCTGAGACTTTTCAGGGAACCCCTTGTGATATTGAGGTATGCTCCATAATATTTTTAAGAATTCTGAAATTTTATTTACTATTTTACAGACTGATCTATACAAATATGCAAAACATTGTAACAGTTTTGTAAGCTACTGTATATTTCCTACACACTATAAGTTTGAAGACTACGAGAAGATACTACCAATTTTAGTGACCAGCCCATGAAAATAATTTTCCCAAGTCGTTTGAGGGGGAGTTTGAATATGCCGAGCACTTGCCAGCACTGCCGAGGACCATCTAAAATGCATTTTTGCATCATTTTTGTTATTTTTGCTTTCCGGGGTGTTCACAGTAGCCATTTTTCATGTCATTTTTCATTTCATTTTTTGGATCATTCTGATCATTCTTCTGCCAAACACCCGAAAATGATACAAAAATGAAGCCAAAAATGGCTACCGTGAACAACCCTATTGTGAAGATATCTATTGTCTTATTTAGAATATTCCCATGCATTTGGCTGCGAGGCAAATACTTTTGTGAAATTCTAAATTTGATTGACATGCATATTAATCATGTGACCCATGCCAGCCAATTGGATTCCATTCTGATAAATATAATTGTGAACTATTCGCGAAATATTTGAGGCAGATATGCACTGCATGCAAATGCATGGGAAGATTCTAAATAACACAATAGATATTTTGAATATGTTATCAATATTTTTGGTCCACAAATTTCTCCCTGCCAGGAGGTGAATCTGTGGTTCAATCACACAACACAGAGTATTTCCATCACATTACAGATTACAGGTACAGGACATACTGCTGTGTCACCTATTGATTTGTATATGAGACCTACATGTGGCACAAAAATTTGGTTCAGATGGAAAATCAGGCTTGTCCAGGTTGCTGATTTTGTTCAGATATGTAAAGTCATGGGCACTTTTTCCCCAAAATTCGTTCGGATGGGATTATCCTTTAGCAAGGGTAGCGGTCGAGTCAGCCCAGTGGAGCCCGCCACCTTGGATACTATCAAGCTTCTCTGATATAGGGTCACTCATCATCCGAGCGGCGGAGAATCAATTATATTGCAAGACGATCCGTTGAAAGTCACAATCTTCCGTTCGACAACAGTATCATTGAATCCACAATCCAAGTCGTAGACTCGAATCTTCTCACCAGATCTACGTGCCAACCACCGAGAAAGTTCAGTCAAGCCTTCATGAAAATGTAAGGGATGGCCTAGCCCTGTTGTAGTTTTCGACTTCTCAGGCTAGAACAGCAACGCGGCAAGGCGCTCGTTCAAGCCGCCCGTCGTACTCAGGGGTATCTTTGAATCTCCTGGACAACGAACGAAAGTGGAGATGACTGATGTACATGTGCCAACTTGAACGACCTCCCACATGCTCGCCGAGTCGGCTATTCGAGATGCTTGTCGACCATGCCTCCGAGTCTTGCATATAAATTGGCAGAATCAACATGGCGACTATCTCATCTTTCAAAGCTTCACGTCGACCCCCTCAACGGAAGACTGACTAGCTGTCCACTCTCTTCTGTTCTTTTTTTCCCGTTTTTCGGTTGACTTTCTTTCATCATACTTTCGTTTCCGTGGCAGGACTGCTCTTCGTTCTTTGATTATTATTAAGTTTGCTTCCATTCAGGCGTTACAACTATGATCTATGTACTCTCTCCAATCATCTGTTTTATTGGTGGGATCTATGCCCTAAATGACTGGAACACACCTTGTTTATCCGGCGTTTGCTCTTATGGTGCGTGCCATTAAAAATATTTCCCGTATCATTCTCTCAAGTACAAAGCTACTGCAGATCTTCCTGTATCGTCTGGTTCATCATCGGGCTCTCTGAAGATTGTTTGTTCACATTTGATCCCTTTTCGTGTCCTCCGATATTGATTATTGTTATATTAGTGGGGCGCATCAGAAGTTATTTCCGACATCACCACTGCTGCTGGATGGACCATTCTTGACTGTTCCCCCGACACTCTGGCGCAGAGTATCCGTCTCGTTTGCACAGACACCAACGCCGGATGTGCCCATTTGCAGAGCAACGCGGGGCCAGCGGGAAAACTGGTTCGCTTACCCGAAGCTGTGGGTCATGTCCAGTTCATTTAGATCAGAGATCGTTGACAATGTGTGAAATGCATTAGTGTGGAAAGATGGCATTTGCTCGAGTTGCGCAACATTGGATTTCTCAGGATCAAAACATTCCTACCGCCATAGCTCGAAGTATTACTCGTCGAGATGGCACAGTACCGCAGGTGCATGCTCTTCATATCGACACCAACTTCAGTGGGGTCGATTCGTCCGAGTACATGCGTTTTACTTGTCCAAGATGCAGCTGCTAACACTCCTCATTGCAGATTCGGTCCGATCAATTTCGCTATCAAGGGCGCTAACATTCCAGGTGCTGCAGGGGACATAGATACTTCTACCGTCGCCACTCATAGCAGCCGGATCCATGCAAACCGGGCTGCTTTCAGTTTCATCAGTGATTCCATCGGTGGTTAGTTCTCTCCTGACGGCTGTTGTCTCTATCTTGATTTATATGCCTAGCCATCCAAAACCTGGGTGGTGTCAAGGTCAATCAGTCCCACACCCTTGACCCCATCATCATCGATCAGACTTCCCAGCTGTTCTCGCAGCAGCTTTCTTGTCCCCCGATCACTGTCGCTGTCGGGGTCAACGTGAACGCCAAAGCTCATGCTGTTGCTACTATTGGGGTAGCAGCTAGCGGGACGGTGATCCCACCCAAAGTAACTTCTTTTGCTCTGACGACGGGTATGTTCCTCGACTTTCCATGAGAAAAGGGGATAATGGATACTCATTTTCACTATCTTTTAGGCTTGACTGCGGATTTGACGGGAACCGTTAACATTACCGCGGATGTCATCGTATGTTTCAGACCCTAAGGATTTATTTATTATGAGAGTTCATAAACGTATGTTGATCATCTTCTTACTAGGGAACGCTTGACTCCGGTCAGATCAAGATTTTTGAAGTTGGTGTCCCGGGTCTGGATTTCCCTGGGTATGGTCAACCTCATTGATGATTAACCGCTACTTATGACTGCTATGTCTAGTATATTGACTATTGGCCCAACGTTTGAGATCAATGCGCAAGCACTTGCATCGCTCGATCTCGGCGTAAACCTCGCCATGGGCTTGAACTATCACGTCAACAACGCCCAGTTGGTCTTCCCACATCCTGGTGGTGCAGCTCAGGACCAGAGTAATGCATTCCAAGTTGGGGATACTCGTGAGTTAGCGCATTTTTACGCCCCTTTTAATTTCTACGGTCATGCTTGGATTCCGCTCACGCTTCTGTTGCAGCACTCAATCTCTCCGTCACGGCCGTCAAGGCCACTGGCAAAGTCGAAGCACATCTTATCCCGAGCCTGAATCTCAAACTTGCCGCGCTAGGTAACATTGTCAATACTGGTGTTTTTTTGGCACTCGATACTAGTGCAAATATGACATTGAGTGCTGTGGCCAACCTTACAGCTCGTGATGAGGAGCAACCGAGGCTTGATACATCGCGTACATCAGCTGTTACGACAGTAAAGCGTAATGTGAATGATGCGATAGCTTCCAACTTGGCTACTAACTTGGGAGGATGCTTTGAGATTGATGCCGGGATAGGGGTTAACGCTGGCGCTACTGCCGATTTCTTTGGACTGTTCGATATGAATACAAAAGTGCCATTGTTTACTCGCCAGTTTTCGCTATTCCAGGTTAGTTCCTTGAGCTTTCTTCGTCCCCAGCTCACACAATAATATCGGTAACACATCCACAGAAGTGTTTTAATAATTCACTCCCCGCGAAACGGTCACTTCACAGAGTTGGAACCGGGAGCGGGAGGCCGTCCAGATTCGTCGCTCGGCGCCCTGTGAGTGTGTCAGGGCTCGAGAAACGCGCTTTGAACTGTTCTGCAACGTTTTCCCGCGGTACTGTGCCTGTGGTGGGTGGGATTGTTCCAGCGAATTCGTAAGTCTTGGGTTTCTCACTCGTGAAAATCTATCCGGAATTTTTTTTTGCAGCGCTGTGATAAAGTTTTGATATATATATATATATATCGGTAGTTATCCAATCTAGATGATGAACCCTAAGTTTGTAATATGGAGAGACACCCAAGACATTTCGAGTCGGCGTTCCTCGCAGCCGGATTCATTGCACGCCAAGGAGTAGTTTCATGGCATAGACGATGAAACGTGTAGTTATTATGTAGTCACGTGTGGTTGTCTTAAGTTTCAAGGTTCTTGTAAACCCATTTTTGGATGAAAGTCACAGCCGCCAATATAATTTTCTCGTCCCTGATTTGGCAGCCGATGTTACAGCTCCATCATGACATCAAATAAATCTCCCGTGTTTAGTTCAATTATTTCACTAAGTTATTCGCTTCGTAGTACATACTACAGAAATGCATATTCCTGCAGCGAATGGTTCTCGTGGGTATGACCTCTCAGGCAATTTCTGTAACTCCTTTTGGGGTCCAGGGGAGGATGGTGTCGATATTTTGTTTGCTCGCATGCGTGGAGCAGCAAAGACAACGGAAGAACTGATGAGTTTCTGGAACGAAAGGTTCGTCTACCTTTCCTTTGCGAGAGCGGCTCCCCCAACAGGTTCACAATCAGGGCAGCCATCGAGGAACAGTATGGAACACGACTGGCAGCCTTATCAAAGTCAGCATTAGGTGGGGATGAAATCGGGTAAATAAACATATTTCATTTGCGATTCCGCTACTGACAACATGCCAACAGCGAACTTCGTAACTCTCTGGATGCCTTAAGGCTTGAGACAGAAAAACAGGCGACCGCCCACCTCGACCTCGCTACCGCGATTCGATCGGAACTCGAGACACCAACATCCTTGTTCCATGTAAAACAAACCAATCACAGACGAAATCGTCAGGCGCCCGTGGAGAAAAAGTTCAGAGCAAAACAAGCTCAGGAGGCTTATGTCTCCAAAGCTCGAGAAAAGTATAAAGGTGACTGTATACGAATCACTTCGTATACACAGCAGAGCACCTTTGCTCAAGGGAAGGATCTCGAGCGGATCCAGGCCAAGTTGAAGAGGGCGCAACAGACGGTTCAAGCCAACGAGAAGGACTTTGAAAGTTTTACGAATGCGTTAATGGAATTAATACCCGGATGGGAGGCGGATTGGAAGAGCTTTTGTGATACATCCCAGGATCTAGAGGAGGAACGCATGGATTACATGAAAGATGTACTCTGGACATATGCAAACCAGATCTCGACTATCTGTGTATCTGATGATGAAGTGAGTTACTACCTTGACTTCCCATTACAAGGATATCGGTGATAATCGCGATCTCAACAGTCTTGTGAGCGGATAAGGACTACTCTGGAATGCTTCGTAACGGAACGAGACGTCATGAACTTTGTTAAGGATTACGGGACTGGAAACCTCATACCAGAACCTCGGCCTTTTGTCCCCTTCAATGGCAAAGATATTCCCTCGGCAGCATCGACTGTCCCAGCACGCCCTGCCACTTTCACTCGCGTCTCGAAGAGAACAGCACCTGTTTACCCTTTGTCGCAGCCGCTACAGACACAACAACCTCAACAGGCCGAACAATCTTCATCCAGCGATCCTGCACCCCGGACTCCAGAAATTAACGGCAAAACCAACAAACGTAGCACCACAAGGCAGGGGTCATCACAGTATTCACGTTCTCGAGGCAGTAGCACTGCAACGAACAAGTCCTACCCGCGACCTTCTGATGATATTGTACCATCGCCGGAGCCAACTCCCGATATTTCAAGTACGGGACTGCGTCGGTCCCTGAGACAGTCGACACCTTTACCTATACCCGGCATACATCAGTCCGGTGACCAGGAAACTCCGCCTGCGATGCCCCCATTGCCGCCCCCTGACCAAGATACGGGTGAGAGGATTCTCTTTTACGGTGCGTACTTCTTCCTAGTTCGAACAGCACCCGTTCTGAGTGGTTATTTTGCTTTCTGCTTGATAGTGGAAGCGTTATATGATTATACGGCCACTATCGATGAAGAATTTTCCTTTCAGGCGGGCGATGTCATTGCTGTCACTGCGACGCCGGATGATGGGTGGTGGAGTGGAGAGCTGTTGGATGAGGAGAGGGTGGAGGAAGGAAGACATGTATTCCCGAGTAATTTTGTGAGGTTATTTTGAGTGGGCTTTCGCTTCACTGTAAAGATGTGTAATGGCACGTTGCTGACCTTTAGAAAGGGTTTTAGGGTTCTACCGTGTGGATTCTGCATCTTCTTGCTCAGGCTATATAGTCACTGCTGTGCTAAATAAAGAATCTCTATACCATTGCTGTACCACATCGTGCTAAAGTGCTTTCCATAAGTTTCCAAAACTATCAACCATCCTACCACGGCCAATTACAAGCTACCCGCTCATGTTCATCTCACATGAAAGCCTTCAACTTAGCCTCCGAGCGCCTGCTTAAAAGGTAATAGTTGTCCGTTGACAACTTTATGTTTGTCACAGTTTAGTTGACGGTCGATCCGTCAAGTTCATAAATAAACCTGCCCTTTCCGTGTTACTAACTACTCTTGTAGTTAACGACGGCGACCCGCGCTTATCTCGAGCCATGGTATCGTATTCCTTTAACCTTCACCTTCCAGACATTTGACAACGGGAAGCATGCTATTCACAGGTATAGGCCATTTGTGTGGTGGTCGTGCTTGCTTTTAAGACAGGACAGCCCGCTGTACACTCTACAACTCGCTATTCATCTTTACCAATTCACCTGGTCGAACTCACAATGTTTCGCCCAAGACTGAAGCGCATCTCACCACCCAGAACTCCACAAATTCATGATCATGACCCAACAACGATGACCCACGAACATACACCAGAAATATTCTCGCCGCAGTATGCGGAGTCGGCCTCACAACCTCCTCCTATATATTACCATCCGAGCCCTTTGGGACTATTCGTGGAAGGAAATGGAACCCATTTCCATCCCGCTACGGAAACCGATACGCAGATGGACGTCTTGGATGCACCATTACGGCCACGACTCCAAGTCGAGGGTTACACAATCGAGGGCGGATGGCAGCCCGACGGCTTCGGGGGTCTTCGCTACCAGGAGTACGGAAAGGTGGAGGACGTTGATGGTTCGAATTCCCACTTCAAGAAAAGCAAATCAGAGTCGGAGGGAAATTCGATGATCCCTGGGGACTACGATGGGCCTATCACGGTAACTAAACCTCTCCCATCGACTGCCACGCCTCCTCCTGCACCCAGTTTCAAGGCCCGGCCGATCGAGATTCCCGAAATGGGTTTTATGGGGAACCTCGCGGCTGCTCCGGGCTTGAATTGGCGCGCCATGCCTTATCCCAAACTTTCGAGCTTAAATCCCAGTCGAGGGGGGTCCCCGTCCGTTGTTGAACATCCTCCTATGTCAAGCACTCCTCCGCCGGGGAAAATAAACCTCAGTCCAGCAGAGACGGATTCGCATCATCGTCTATTTTATTCAAGCCCGAGTCCTGCTCAAGGAAGGACACCGTCTGTTGGCCAGCATCCTCTCTCGTCGAGTAATCCACCTCCGCCACCACAAACCACAAACCCAAGTCTACCAGATACACACTCGCCTGTTCGGGAACGTCCGACTCGGCCTCCTCCTTTATCCCCTACACGTGCTTTCCGCGAACTTGATGACACTCGAGAATCTACCATCTTACAATCTAATCTACGCTTAATCCATACTGCACTTGGTTGCCTAGATAACATAAACTGGGTCTGTACAATGTGTTTCAGTCGTACAGTGCTGATGACCTTGCTAACCAGTTGTTACGCAGATTTTTCAGCATGCTCGTAATCCACAGGATATTCGCCCTCAGCTTGCTGTCGATATGTGTGGACGCATCAAAGAAACTTTGTTTGCTTTGACTGCGACCTTGAATCGTCGGGGCCGGTTCACCGAGGAGCATTGGAACCTGCGGTCTCAAACATGGCACAAAAAGTACAGTGACCGGCTGCTTTCACTTCGAAGGTATGGTAGACATACGTTGAGATGTCGAAGTTTTGTTCACACCCACATCATTCAGAACATTGCAACGATTATCGTCACTTGAAGATCGTATGAAGGGATCACGGCCCGGACTTAAGGCAATTAACAAGGCCCTCGAGAAACTCAGGCAATTTGAATACAAACTGTCCGATCTCAATTCAGGGTTCAACGTAAGCAAGATCTCTTTATATTTTTCGTTCCAAACATCAGAGCTCTTGGTAGAAAATGTTTGACCGGCTGAAAGTACGACAACTTCATGCCATGCTAACTGAATCCATCTCCGAGGAGCAACGAATGCGGAGATCTGACTTCTCGACCCGGGATGCCTACAAAAATAAACAGACTGAAGGAAAAGTGATGCGCGCGCGTCTGCGCCGAGACTATCTCATCTATTACACTGGCTGCCGTTTGTCGTTAGTGATGTGATACTTTACTGTCGTTGTCTTATACGTATTTGTTATCTGAGCTGTGATAGAGTACCAATTGCATAGTCCAACGTCTCCACACACGTGATGAAAAAATCATGTGATCTGTTTCCAGCAGGTCGGATTGCTTCATTTCAAGTTCACCCGCCATTTCAACCGCAATTCAGTACAATGTCTACGGCCCACAGACCGACATGGGATCCTGCTCAAGCGAAAGATGTAAAGGGTGGCTCCCGCCAGTTCTCTGTGAGAGACATGGCGGCGCACACAAAACTTAAATTTCGGTATGAACTCTGCCATTGAATCAACGAGCTCGATTCCTGATTTTCCTTCATTGCAGACAATCGGGTCAGACTTCCACAGCGGAGGTACAAAAACGGGATCTGAGGGCAGAGCTGTTAGCTGCAGAACAGGAGGCAAAAAACAAGAAGCGGAAAGCAGAGGGAAAGCCACCGTTACCTGTGGAGAATGGTTCTACGGACGAGGAAGCAAATAAACGGAGGAAGTTACTGCTAGAAGCGATCGAATTGGATAAGGACGACGATGAAGACGAAGATGAGGATGGGAAGGATGTCCCTGGCAAGGACAAGGACAAGGACGGAGAACTTGAAGAAGCGGTCGACAGGTGTGAACTTGCATTGACTGTCTGTAGACGTGGATTAACAGTTGGTCAGTGATGAAGACTCTGACGATGATGAAGATGACACGGCCGAACTTCTACGTGAACTTGAGAAAATAAAACGTGAACGGGCAGCGGAGAAGGCACGACAGGAGCAGGAGCAGTCTGCTACGGATGCTGCAGCTCGAGAGGCTGAGATTGCCACTGGAAATCCTCTACTCAACCTCGCAGCTGCATTAGGACAACAGATGCCCAACGGCGTCAATACCACCGTACCCGGGACATTTTCAGTGAAAAGACGGTGGGATGATGGTTTGTCACGTCTGCCTTGAATAATTCCATTCATCACTAATCAAATTACCTTCTAACGCAAAGATTTAATATTCAAGAATCAGGCTATGAACATGAAAGACAAGCAGGGTGGCCACTTTGTCAACGATCTCCTACGAACAGAATTTCATAAGTACGTCGCCTGCAACATCATGTTGGGTCCATCCTGACCCCTCATTTCTGTCCAGAAAATTTATGGCCAAATTCATCAAGGTGAGTAGCCTTCGGATTGTTTGACTTCATGCTGAACTAACATGCATAAACTAGTGACCTGACCGTTTATCATCAACCTTCTAGAGCTGTAGTATTTTTTTTTTGGCGGAATACATATCATCTAATGCCCATCCACGTCCGTCGACTTCACGACCGATCCCAGGTCCATCCTTCTACAGCCCACTCAGGCATATCCGTCTCGAAAGAACCTAAGCTCGTCGTATATCTCAGCGCATGCAAGAAAATATACAATCTCTCCGGTTTGGGATCAGGGTGTAAAGGCAAATAGCATTCTGGACAATACAAGTTCTCCTCTTGGACGACTGCTTTTGTGTCAGCCAGGGGTTCCATCTTGGAAATCCTCTCAAGGACTTCATCATCCGACAACTGTGGCTGTGGTGGTGGAATTGGCGTTGGTACTGGTGTTAGAGTTTCTGAAGGAATCAAGGCTGACGAAGACGACTCGGGCAGCGGTTCAGATACATTCTTCCTTGTGTTTACGATTTGTTTGTTTAACGTTTCGTCCATGAATTTCGCGTGGCCACCTCTTTTCCTCTGATTTGATGGGGGCGGCGGCTTGACCTCCAAACCGTGTGGGGTGAGAGCACCCTTTGCACGGAAAACCACGTCCCTCCAACGACTCCAGTCTTCGTCTTCATCCTGTAGTCCCCATGAGGGATGAGACGAAGATAAAGCAATAAAATTACCTTCATGTTTCGCAGTCGCGTAATCACCCCTACAGCTTCACTTGACAGAGGAACAGGTGATCCCATTCCTATATCTTGCCCCGTCTCACGTGGAAGAAGTTTCGTGGACGAGATGGCGGGTGGCTGCTCGCCATGTTTTGTTGTTGTTTTGGCCAATGATTCAGGGCTTCCTGTTGCTTCCATATCCAACTTCAAGTGAGAAGGGGGGGAAGGCGCAGAACGTTCATCGCTTGGAGTAATGTCAATCCCTCCCTTACCCAAATTTTCACCCTGGTGAAGCTTGTCAACATACAGTTGCAAGCAAATATATACTGCCAAACGAACCCAGATCCTAGTCTCCGAGTACACAGGATCGTTGGCGATCGGGTGTCCTAGAAACTGCAGATGAACTCTAATTTGATGTGCTAAAGAACAAGATTAGCTTGAAATCTGAATACTTTGCAGGAACTTACAGCGTCCAGTGAGAGGTTCACCTGCAAAAACATAAGCAAAAATTCTCTGAGAAAACAAGCTGGCCTACACTGGACAATTGAGCTG
Organism: Tricholoma flavovirens; assembly: GCA_003313805.1. Taxonomy (NCBI): domain Eukaryota; kingdom Fungi; phylum Basidiomycota; class Agaricomycetes; order Agaricales; family Tricholomataceae; genus Tricholoma; species Tricholoma flavovirens. The sequence continues at coordinate 15,581 of QLOK01005233.1, forward strand.
TCAATGTTTGGGTCGTACCGGATAAGGTTGAAAATTGTTTTAGCAGGCTAGAAGAAATAGATGCTTCATGACTCCCATGTTAAAAATCAAAACCTACCTTGCCATCTGGATGTACGATATTAAGTCCCATTTGGCGATCCACTGTCAATAATGGCTCTTCACAGACCATTGCCTCTCTGCCAACAGATTTCACAAAATAAGATGGTGGAAGCTCATTTCGGGATGAACTCACGCAGGAAATCGCCCTCTACAACGAGCAACGTACACCTTCCGGACTGTCCCAGCCATAAATTCACTAGTCAGCTGACGAGCACGCTCGACGGCTAATGGAATAATCATCAAGCCTGATGTCAATCGGTCTAATCTATTAACAGCTGGAGAACGTCATTGAACCACCCTTGATGCCAGGCATGTCTACCACTCACTGTATGCTTTTTCATACCCGAAGTCATTCTCTAGAATTCCAACAAGCGTATTGCGGAAGTATCTCCCAGAGGCATGAACAGGCTAGTGAAAGAACTGTAAACGGCGTACAAAACTGATTACAGTTTGCGAACGAACGAACGATGCTGCCTGGCTTGTCTACGACTATAAATTCGCGCTCGACGTCGTGGAGAAGGACTTTCACAGGGGTCGAGGTTACAGGCGGTTCATGTCTGTGGACTACATTCCTGAGAGAACATCAGCGTCAGTCAGGTTGATGGTCAAATTGCGACGCACTCTATACGATCTCCATTTTTAATAACAGTATCTGGTTTTGCGATCTTCCCGTTAACCGTTGTCACGCCTGATTCCAATGCATACCTCTGATCGATGAATGTTATTCAAGACCGTCTGGAATGAAAGATAAAGACGCGCACGTAGTATTCCATCGAACGATCCCGAAATTCGGTAGACACAACTTCCAACAGCTCACGTCCTAGCCATCGCTCCTTCGCCATGGTTGTATATGGATACCAATAAGGTGGGATTTTCTTCAACCCGGGAGCTGCCTTTGGCGTGTACGATGGAGCATCTGTCATGGTGGATCGAATAAAGCTCGTGATGTTGCAGTGAAATTGGTCTGCTGCAGATAGAGAGATGAGAGGTAGATGAACCTTTGACGGACGAGCCCCTTGCTGGTGAGCGCTCCTTGAGAGCATAGAAATGGGCCTCAAAGCCCGAAGAAAGATCAAGTTGATACGTATGTCAGTCTTCGTTTTTAGTCTTTCCTAGACAGGCTATTGAATTCGTGTCTTTGTTGTTGGAGGGAGGACTTGCTCTCCCTGATATGAGAGACGCTGATGAATTCTCTAGTATGTACGATAAGCCTTCGTGGATGAAAATCGATGAGTGACTACATACTCAAGACGCAAAGAAAAAGGGGAACATTACCAGGCCAAACCATGTATGTAATACAACCCCACATGTAATTTATTTGAAAATTAAGCATCTATACCGCGAAAAAAAGCAAGAAGTAAAAAAGCAATAGTAGTACTGTCAAAAGATGAGATGGGAAGCTAATAGCTATCATAAGCTTAAAGTCTGAACATTTATAGATGGAAAAGTGAAAAGTTTTTCTTTTGGCAAGGCAAGATGAGCACTGCCCTACCCATCCCTCGAGTCTTGTCGGTCCTCCGCATTCTCGGTAGTATGGGTCTCCACATCTTCACCACCACCTTGCCCCATCCTAAAGAGTCCCAGCGCTGACGCGCTAGCTCTCCCGCCTGCATCTCCATTGACACCATCTTCATTGACGGGGGTCTGTGCTTGACGAGTAGGTGTGGAGACTGAGGCCGACGCATTTCGATGGGGAGCATTTCCGTTGTCATTCGCTGGCGTAGGCGGCGAAACTCCGGTGGCGTTAGATGTTGACAAGAAGTCCAGCCAGACTCCCGGCGCATGTGGGTTTTTCCCTGCAGATGCATCTTCTTCGTGGGCAGACGCAGGTGTAGTAGCGTTGACTTCTCCGCTCTCAGCCCTGCCGCCACTCGAACCTGACGAGGAATGTCCAGGCACAGGCCACTCGGTTCCTCGTCCTCGGGCAGCAGAAGTGGCACTAAAAATGTCGGCAAGTAATTCACCTGCGTTTTGTTCGCTGGGGCCTGCGCCTCCACTTGGTCTTGATCCGGGTCCCGGGGAGGGTGCATACATCCCGTTAACATTTTGGTTTCCGTTTCCGTTTTCGCTCCCATACACCCCAGGACCAGACCTTGGAGTGGGATAAGAGCCACCCGAGTCCCTCCTTGACCCAGACCTGCCTGCAGATGAAGATGACGGCAAAACAGAACCGGGAGGCGGGGGTGGGGGGAATGAGAACTCCGCTTGCTGAGGGTTGAGGGATATGAAAGGCGGTGGTGGGCCAGGTGAACTCACAGGATAGGGATGGGAATGGGAGGGGAGAGAACCGCCGGAAGGGAAAGCGTATTGGGGTGAATATTGGTGTGAAGATGGTGGTCCTTGGAAGGAGGGATGATAACCGTAATCCCCACCTCTGCCCGAATTGATGGGGCTAGACATAGACGACTGGGATCCTCCTCGATTACCATAAGTCTGGTGGTGCGGTTGCTGCTGTGGCACGGATAGGACATCAAGGCGGGGGCGCTTGCTCTGGTGCTGACTGTCCTGATATTGGTCCATAGGGCGAAGCCGGTCGCTTGAGATAGGGTGTTGTTGCCGCTGGTGGGGGTGATGTATGGAGGCAGAAAGACCGAATGTTGAGTGTGATGGAGAAGGCAGATGTGGTTGCGGTGGGCCAAGCGGCATGTGCGATGGGACGGATGTCATGCGGTAGTCCAGCTAGGATGGAAGGACAAGATAAGCGTTTGGAATCATGATGTGTGATAGCGACGGCTTACGTCTGGCTCCAACATTCCACTAGCAGCAGGCTTGAGTTGCCCATCACCTCTCCGTTTCGAGCGGGTGGAAAGCTTTGTCGGAGGGGGTACTCCTACATCTTCCCCATCATCCTCGCCATCTCCATCGCCCTCTCCATCATCTCCATCGTCATCATCCTCGATCTTCCCGCCCGCAGTGCTTCCTGCAAATTCCCCAGGTCCTCGAGTGTCGTTCTCACCGTCATGCTATAAGACGTCAGGGTGAGACATGTGAGGATGAGTACATGGTACGTACACGCAGCTGGCGCTGGACGATCTCGCCGATGTCGGACGAGCCGTACTGGTACAGCTTCGGCGAATGACCTGGTCGCTGCTCTAACGATGATGAGAGGCGATAAAAATAGAACTAGAGTTAGCTGAAGGGGTATGAGGACGGCAAGGGAATGAGCTCAAACCAAAAAGGATTACTGCTACATCGACGGAGCAGAGTACGCCCAGTTCATAGGCTTTCTTGAAAAGACCATTCTTGCGCTAGAGGACCACAGCCGGGTAAAAAAAGAGTAAAAATGCCAAGACTTAGAGTCAAAAATAGCCCTCATAACATGTAAATAGCACAGTGAGATGGCGTGCCTTTTGAAAGGTAACCGAGCGATTGCGTTCATGCTATGAATACAACGAGTCAGTTTCAATCAGATGCGTTCACAAAAGGTAAAGAACGCGGATAATGCGATGGCTGTCTGAAGGCGGCAACCGTACCATCCGGATAACGGATAACGTCAACAAGACTTACAGTAATAGGCTGTATCTCTATTTTTCTCCTACCCATTGCTCAAGACACGCTGTAGAACAAGCAAGATAAAGCTTTTGGGAAAGAGGGAGTGTGAGAGCCCAGCAGGCGAGTGTTCAAAACGGACTCGCCCCTTAAAGGCCAAGTCTCGGCACCGCCGCTTGGGTCGGCGCGCGGCGTTCTCGGCACACTTCCCACCGTGTTCAAGTCCCATTGCATCGTACTCCGAGGCTACTTCCGACTCAGACTTTTATCAAACATGCGGGGCTCTAAATTTCTCTTCAGAATATGTTTATTAGACTCTAGAGTGGATGCATTGTCTGACTTGGACATCTGTTTGCGATTTCATTAGGGAACGCTACCCGTAGTCGGACCGACTAGTACTTCCGAAAGTAAGGTGCTGAATTCCTTCTCGATGTGCCTAAGTGTATTGGGTCAGGATATCATACAAAGCTGCGTTGCAAGTGAATTTGCTTTAATTGGTTAAGACACCAGGAAACAAGTCGTTTGTTTGGCGATCAACCTTGGAAGTGATTAAATGTCTGATAATCTGTCGCGAGGCGTTTCTCCTCATGGGCTCCTCGGCGAGCATTTCCGTTTTCATTTCATCACATGCATGAAGTTGTGTATTGCCAAGCACTGTCCCGTTTGTATTTAGTGACATCTACTGACACATCGGATGCACTCGTTCCGAAGGGACAGGGTTAGATGTCGACATGACGAACTCGGAGATGGAACTTCGAAGCCGAGGCAGTGGCTATCTGTAGCAACCCAGCGTGGTCTTGAGTCCTTGCCGAGAGAACATCTACGCACGGCAGGACCGCCAAACGGTTCTGCTAAGTTACTGCCGTGCTTCTCCGAAGGTTACTAAGCTCGTTTTCATGATCCGATTTTTCCGTTGGTGAGGGATCATCACAGTATTGACTCTTGAGTGCGAAAGGAGACATTGCCTTACCCCCAGAAAGACAAGAAAGGGAATTGGATTGGGAAGGATCGGTATGATGCATGATGCATGTATAGCTCTCGTGTCCATAATGAGACCTACGTGGGGTATTTCGCCCCACATATGCACCAGGTGTTGGAGTGAGACTCGAACTTGAAATAGCATGAGAATTTAGCATTTGTTGAACAAAATAGTCTGTCTGAACATAGTACGCTCATCACGCTGTTGCATGAGATGTCAATCCAGTGATTCCATTCAAAGACGCATTACCTCCAACCGGCAGTTTAAAAGGTAATACCTGTGCAGTTGATTAGGCTATACCTGTTAAGGATCGACTAGTTCAGTTGGAGCAAGAGGTAAGAGTTGTGAAAGGTGAATTGGAATAAACACCGAAACGGCACCAGAAACGACTGCTGAGTGAGAGTCATCAGGAGTCATTAGATCAAGTGCGAACTGCCGAGGAAAAGGAAGCAAGGTTTGAGTTGTGAGCAACAGAGTCCGAATATATGTAGTAACTTGAAGTTCCAGACAAGTAAGGGGTACCGATCTGATAGCTATGATAGGGTGCAGTAAAACTCTCCACGACATTGTAATTGACGGGTACTCGGGACGGCGTGCCATATGAAAGCCTAGTGTGAGAGACACGTTATCCCCATTACATGCCATGATGCTTGACCCACTAAAATTTTTACTTTTCAGCAATGTTTCTTCTGCAAACAAGGTGGTATTAGGGTTGTTCACAGTAGCCATTTTCAGGCCATTTTTGGCTCATTTTCAATTTCATTTTTAATCTCATTTTTCAAATATGAACTTCAGAATTGAGATGAGAATGAACCCGAAAATGATCATTTTTGAAAAATCAAACCCTGCTGTCGCTCTTGGAAAAATGGTCATTTTCACATTCATTTTCACATTCCATTTTTATAATTCTTTCAAACTCCGCTCTGACGCCTGTACTAACCAGCTCGTCTTCCTAGCAGACAGGCCGGCCTTGTGGCAGACCTTTATCGAAAAGTCTTGCACGCAATGGATATTAGGCCGTTTCCCAAGAACTTTGAGTTTGCGGACGTTGTCGAACAACGGCTTTGCACAAACGTACGTGATGTTCTCAAATAGTTACTGGGTGCCAGTTGAAATATCTTGTAGGCTTTGTTGTTACAGATAGCTCATTTACCGAGTTACGACCGTGAGCTTTCTGTTAAGCTGCTGTCCATATTCACAGACACCTTATGGTATGGTTCCAACTACGGGTTCCAGTTGTAACCCCATATATTCCGTTCGAGGTAGCCACACCGTCATGACATTATGGACACGGACGCTTGTGGGCTTTCCTAATATACGTGACGCATGGACGAATCTCCAACCAGAAGAGTCCATCAAGAGCATCGGCAAATGGTGACAATGTATCATGACGGGCTGCTCGGATGACAGGTGTGGGATACCTATGCTATCATGTTGGCCTCCCCGCACGTTGCTCCAAGGTTTAATATGCTCATACTGGAAGAGACCAGACATAGCTACACTTGTTTCAAACAACGCTCCAAATACTGTTTCCATCGGTCAAAGAACTTGCTCAAACAGCAAGATAATATCGATCCTGAGGTACGTGCCTTCTCATCTGTGCGAAAGATGAAACTCACCCCCACTCAGATATCTTGGCTACGAGAAAATACGAAGACTGACTCTGATCTCCGCCAGCGAACCAAAGATCTACTGCACCATCTGTTGTGCAATCAGGATGTTTTCCGCTCTTGGTGCACGCATAAATGTCCGCTACCACAACTTTGCAGCCGGTAAGCGCGACTTTTTGGTTCAGTTTCCTTGTTGAGATCGAAGTTGAACGATCATGATATACTATGTGTTGGCAAGTTTCGAAGTCGTCACTGATCACGAACGAGGGTGGCGATCACGTTTGTTTCCAACCACCACGCGTACTGCCACCGTCACTATAACTCAATACAGTGTCTCATTTCTTCAAGTTCGTGGTTGCGGCAAGCTGTCGCTTGTATTACCTCCAACTAGTAACCAGAAAATATGCTAACCGTTTTGAAGTTACTACTAGTGTTAGTAGTATCCTGTGTCCCGTTTCAATGAAATTGGGGACGGGAACGTTTATGATCAATGTGCTGAATGCCCCTCCTACATATAAGCCTATCGGAGCCAGTTCCTTTCTGAATTTGTGTCAACCTGACTCGTCTGATAACCCTATTACGACGAATTCGGCCTAGGGTACCATTTTACCAGCTCGCAGCACATCGTATACCAATATTTTACCCTTGATGAGGATCTTCAAGTTCAAAGAGGAGATCTCTCAAGTTCCAGCTTGTAAGTATGGGCTCTGGCCCGTTTACCATCTGGGTGTTTCCTGTTCTACCTTGAAGTTTTATCTTCAAATTTTGTTGGTCGTAACCATCATGTTTTAACTTTTCTTGGAATTCGAGTAGATCTACATGACTAAGTACTGCACAGCTAGATATACATTAATTTGCACGATAAAACTATGATAATAGCAGTTGCAGCAGAAAGCAGATGGGATGAAATATGATGGCTAAAGATAAATGTAGACAAAAAATACAAAATCAATGCTTACACACCTACGTGTTTATAGCAATTAGATACAATAAGTCCTACATGCGTAGCCGTGTTCGCTGACCTAGTTGCTGTATTCATCGTATTCATCAACCAGGTCGATGGGTGTTGTGAAGTTCAATACCTAGAAGGAATATAAGATACATTGGCACACATATGGTGTCAACGGGTACTTACGAATGGGTGCAAAGAAGAAGCCGGTGCATAACTTTGGGCCTCTTCGTGCGACCATGCAGTAACATGTGCGGTGAATTTACACGGTCGCTCATGCATGAAGCTGTCTGAATGTCGCCGCCTCAAGGACAAAGCCGGCTCTGATTCAAGGTCCCACATATAATTTTGGGACGGCAGCGTTATCCTGGAGGCAGGTAAGTCGGTGGTGATGAGGTGCGAAGGCATTGCATTGCCCTCCGCATCGATTTCGTATCCTGGAGACATTTCACCTTCGGCTGAATTTCTCCGAAGGAAAGGAGTGTCTGAAGGGTGGTAGGATAGACGAAAAGAATTTGGATCAGAGCTTTCAGGAAAGCGGAACGAATACGGTCGGGCTTCTGGTGTGTATCGCGCGAAAGCTTTTTGGTAAGAAATGTGTGGGTCTGAATAGTAGTTAGGAGGTGCGGAGTTGGTCGGCATCCTGGAGGCCTGCGAGTCAACTTTCGGATTGTAAACAAGCTTCTGTCCGACATCGAAGGAGGAGGGAAAGAATATCTCCAGTTCTATGAGTCTTCAATTATCATCACGGTGCAATGTTTCTTACTAGTACAGTTATCGCCGACGAAGCGAAGCATCCGATCGCACTGATCATGACAAGAAAATCTGATGATTCAACCTGTGAGAATTATGCTCCTCGAAAACCGGAAGGGATACATACCTACAGCAAAGCTGAAAGCCCCATGTGTGACAAAATTGAGTGCCTGACAACGAACAATATCGGTAAGAAGCACGTACGCATTATTCAGAATCGGGTAAGGGGCACTAATCCCATCACACGCGAAAACTAAAAGGGGTACCGTAAAAAGGAAGCGCAATACGACCCTAACACGCTGTTGATACATATTAACCATAGAAGATATTAAGAAGTGAATCAAAATACTTACATTCATCAGGTAAAACGTCGTCAATCTAACCACGACGACTTGCTCTGCACCCTCTGACTTAACATGCAGAAGGAATGAAGGAAACTTAGCCAGAACGTAGAGGAACACCAAAGTAGTTGAAGTGCCAGCTGATGCACCAATCAGGAAAATCCACGTTATGCACTTGTAAAATGAGAATTGGCTTAGATTAAACATGGGAGATTGACGACTCACAGTTTCGATATGGCGCCGAGAGAGCAATGCGGTTATAGGCATTCCGACGGTGGCCACAATGCTTCCTACGAGGGATAGAATTGTTCATGCTGGACACTATGTACATATAGATACGCACCAATACACCACATCCGGTACTCCCAACTATGAAACCAGTCCCGCTTTCTAGGTCCTTGATTTAGTAGAAACAGCCAGAATGCAAGCTCTATATTTAAGCAAACTCATCAAGTGATATTTCTAGGCGGATGTCTGGCACTTCACCTTCGAAATGTGTTACACTGTGGTATATTCGTGATTAATGATAACGTATGGACCAATGGTATATTTTCGTACAGTTCGAGGCCCCATGCAGCGCTCAATATAAAGCACAACGGCAGAAGCCAACGCTGATGTTGAGAACTCCATAAGAAAAACGGCTTAGGCACGACTATAAAAGCAATGATAAGTAGCTAATATAACCGTTTGGAAGCGTTTCACGTACTTCTTCCTCCAGGCATGGCAAAAAATCCTACACCGAAGTGTTCATCTCTAAACAATAGACATTTGTAGTTCATATTCATACCTTCTTGGAACTTTAGCACGGTTAGAGCCACGCTGAATATCAGAAGCAGGGAGACAGTCCCTATGTAAGAATACCTGACAGCGAAAAAGGTCAGACGATGCGTGGAGATTATAGTATTGTAGTAGTATACGTCATTATCCTCCCAAAAGTGCCTCGGTTATGACCCCCTCGCCACAAGAGACATCTGAACCTATCATATCTCCATAGATGAACAATAAGGCAGGTCATAAACTGGATTACGAGCGGGTCAAGAGCGTTAAACTTGAACGGTGAAGTACTAACTCACAATGCATGCCAGTATAGCCCAGAGCAAATATGCAGTTGGCGATCCAATCATGAATGGTTAGAAACCCTCCAAAACACAAGAGAACAAAGAGAAAGCCAGCTCGACGGCGAGAAAGAATAACAATATCAAAATCCATCTCGCTCTGGCAAGGTCTCTTTTTCGGACTTTTAAATTACTACCGATCGATCAAAACTTAGGATGTTCATCATTCTTTTGAGTTGTTCTCTACTAGTTATGTAAGTACTAGACAAGGATAGTGAGTAGACAAGGACAACCTTATTGAGTGTTATACAGCTGGAAGGGCAACAATCATAAACCATTGAAGCCAAACTCCAACCATACACTGCACTGGGAAATAAGGATGACCTCTGACCTCATGATGTCGGTCACATTACTTCGGTGGTACTACGGGGCCAACTCCGGTAAGAAGTTCGTCAAAAGCTCCTGGATTATCAAAACTTGGATGCGGCACGTATACTTAAATGCCCTCTTTTCTCCACAAATTTTACGGCAAGTGACCCACTTATAGATAAAGTGCGATCGGTGCATTCTGATTGGTCGATCACCATACAACAATAATAATACCAATGGGCCATATGCCATTGAAATAAATGTGGCTGGCACTACTAGTTGATCACCAAGTATTTACTTCCAAGACAGCAAAAACGTGACCCAATCAGCCGTGAAGAGCTTTTCTCCGGATGATGACGACACCGAGCTACAATGCAGCTACTAGGTCGCGCGTATACTGCCCAAGATAAAGGTAAAAATGCGCAATATCAATGGCGTTGGTCTAATCTATTTACCTGACGAGATAACGATCGTCTGTAATTGCATTCTGGTACGGGGTCCGAGTGCCACGTAGGGTCGCGCCGTACATACATACGTAGGAGGATCATGATGTCGCCATCGCGATCGATTGAGGTCGCTGATATCACCAATCAAGGTTTGGTCAAGGTACATACATGCAACAATCCAGGGAGGGTGGGACCATTTATATAAGTTGGCTCGTTGCGAAGCAGACTGCACGACTCCCGATTATTACAACATGAAAATAGGTGATGTAGACGCCTACCTAGGATCATTCAGAGTCGTCAAAGAAGTCATCACATATGTCAGGATCATGGGAGGTGGATTGTTCCGGCACCTTGGGCCCACCAGCCTTTTCTGTCCATGGTTCTGTTCGTGAAGTTGATTTCTTGACCGAACTTTGCTTCGCCTCTATGTGCAGTTCTGGTTCTGACCATAGTTCTCCGCTTTCCATACGGCCTCGTATCCAGTCGCGAACCTCCTTACGACCAACATCTGTTTTGGCAGACTCCTCGGAAGGAGTTGATTCCGTCTTGCCTTGCCGAACATCTGGCGGGAAGAGTGAAATGTACTTCTTTGTCTTTGGGTAGTGCTATAATCACTATTAAGACCAAGACACCAAATAAAGAACTATAAACGCACCAGAACATAGTTTAGATCCACCCTCAGGTCAAATAGTGTTGATTCAAGTTGAGGCTTCGATGAAATATCCGCAGACCCAAGCCGTTTCTTCACTTGGTTCAGTTTCCGAGCGACCTTCTGCCTCTCTAAGAAGTTGCTTAATTATCCAATTCTAACACAATCTAGAGTTCCTCACCAAAGAACTTTATTTTATGATATCGCAATGCAAACGATCGTTCCTTTTTAGACGCTTCTGCTTGTTGCAGATCTGCCTTGAGTGCTTTTTGTCGCCGCTCTGTTTCGACTCTGACATCTGCTGCTAGATTGTCCTTTGCCAGGTTGAGGTAAAAATAAACAGGATGTAGATGAAAGCAGCTGACGCACCTTGGCTAATAATCTTTGTGTCTGCCTCAATGCAGACTTGATTTTCTGAACACCCGGCATACCCGTATCCTTCTCTGGTTGGATCCGCCGTGCTCTCCTTTTTGAGGGCCCAGCTTCATTTCCCTGAAAAGATTCCTGTCGCCATTGGGTGCTCGACTCCGCTCTGACTGGACCCATTTGTAGAACGGCCAGTGATGATCAACTCGGATGAATCAGATGATGTTGTTGTGTTTGGTTCAACTATGTAGACGAGGATGTGATCTATCAGTACATTGCTTTCAATCGAATTATGCGCAATCTAACTCTGTCAGTCGCCACTCTCACAGAAGTTCTAAACGCGGACGTCTCGGCAACTGCAATCGATGTTGACGAAAACGTTATCTTTGCTGCATCTGAGAAACTCAGTCCAGATGGTGTGCTAGAGGTGGAGATCTGGAAGATCGACAAGGACGCAGTGAGTCGTTAGCAGATGTTTTGCAGACAGCGCCAACACACGTTTAGAAACCTTCGGTGTTCACCACATTCACAGCTGTCGCTTCGTCTGTAGTGGGCCCACGCTCAGAAGTCATCACACTTCGAGTGCTACCAGAGACAAGACATCTCTCACTCGTCACGCGCAATGGGGATATTACTATGATTTCGCTGGATGAAAATGAACCTTTGGTAAGATTTCTTGTGTAACTGTTGTCATCTATGCCCTTATACCATCTCGGAAAGTCTGAGGTGGAGGGGACAGTGGAGCCAGGTATCTTGGCCGCATCTTGGAGTCCAGATGACTCGCTCCTTGTTCTTGTGACAGGTACGCAGTACTCATGAACACATTTCTTAGTCTTGACATCCATGTAGGCGAAGAGAAACTGATGTTTATGACCTCCACATTCGATGTCCTGTCTGAAAACCCTCTACATGCCGCCGAATTTGGTGAAGGTATATTCACAACCGTGGCGCAGCGATTTCAGACCTCACAGCATTGCGTTTGCCAGATGCCCCAGTGAACGTTGGTTGGGGATCCAAACAAACCCAATTTCATGGCTCTCTTGGAAAAACAGCAGCCCAAACGTCAGATCATGTGTCTGTTGGCTCAAGCCCCGACGACGATAAAGTTCCACGAATTAGCTGGCGTGGTGATGGAGCCTATTTCGTCGTATCCGCGCTTTCCCCGGCTGTAAGCAAAAACCTCCGACGACGGATACTCCGTGTGTATGATCGTGAAGGAGTTCTTCAGTCTACGTCGGAAGCAGTTCCGGGGCTTGAGCATCCTCTTGTGTGGAGGCCCTCGGGTAATTTGATTGTTGGGTCACAGAGGTTCGGCTTCGACGGGGGTGGCGCGGGACGAGAAGACAGGCACGATGTTGTGTTCTTCGAACGGAATGGGCTGCGGCACGGAGAGTTTGGGATAAGGTCTATGGAGTTAAGCGCAGCCACTAAAACTGTGGGTAATGAGCGAGAGTGGGGCTACAGAGTCCGAGAGTTAAGTTGGAGCTCTGATTCGAACGTACTAGGGATCTGGATTGAAGGGGATACAGGCGACATTGGTATACTCTTGCTTGATTCTGTTTTTCTTGTGTTGACTCCCTTCTACCTGCATAGTTCAATTGTGGACAACAAGCAACTATCATTGGTAGGTCATCAATGCCCATACCAAGAATTCGAGAAACTCAGCTGCCCTGTTAGGTACTTGAAGCAGGAAATATCCGCTCCTGTCACTACCGCCGGTCTCCCAGCTCGCTTTACTTCGGTTGCATGGCATCCTGAACAAGCTTTAAGTTTGATTCTCACTACATCCAGTATGTAATATTTCTATTGGAAAGTTCACCCACGTTCATTAACTAGTTTCTTTGTTTAGCTACCCTAATCCAACGGTCATATGCATGGGAGACTTTGGCATCCCCTTCACAGCCTCCTATAGATTCTGGCACAGTTGCCGTTTTTGATGGATGTTCGTACTGTTCCGTGTTCTAATTGACATCCAACTTATATCCGTTGATAGCCAACGTTCTCTTGACGCCTTTTCGAGTTCAAAATGTGCCGCCACCGATGTCCTCATGCCAACTGGTCTTATCCTCTTCCGCATTACCATCATCCCCAGAGAGCTTGCGCACCCCAATTCATGCAAGCCTTTCCGCTCTGTCGGATACACTTGCTGTTCTATGGGAGACTGGATATGTCGAACTTTGGGCTCTCAAGACCCAACTAGAAGGCGGCCGAGGGAAGACAATGGATCCATCCCGATCTTGGTTAGGTTTCGTGAACGGCTCTTCCGTTAAGGATTGCCGACAGATCTTGCTATCAAGCTCCGATGTTATGGGCGCCTCGACAACTATTGCTGTACTGAGATCAGAACGAGAACACGATATCATGGCCATCGTCGAGCTGGACAATTACGAAGCCGTACGCAGCTCCTCAAGTGTTGAATTGCCACATAAAAATTGTCGGTTGGTTACTGCAGATCAGCAGATTGTGTGTCAAGGTCCGGCCGGTGAGATATTGCAATGTTTGTCTTTGGAAGCATGAGCATGAAGAATTCTGGCTTAACTCTCTTTTTAGATAATTTTGAGCAGAAGAAGTTCTTGCCCGTGGCAAAATTACCCCAATTTTGTTTTCAGTCCCAGAGCGTCTCGTTAGCTCCTTCGCATCCAGACTCTGCTATACCGATTTATATCGGCCTAGGCAGTTCTGGAAAACTATACATCGCTAGCAATCAATCTACTCACGTACTGGTCTCTAACGCTACCTCTTTCGCTATTGCCTCGGGCTTCGTTATCTACACAACAACCGCGCATGAAGTGACGTTCGCTCCTCTTGATACTCTTCGATCCAGGCTGTCCATTTCGGATGGCGAATCGAAGGATCTATCAGCGGACTGGCCCACGCGACGCGTGGAAAGAGGATCAAGGATTGTTGTTGCAGTCTCGAGCTCTATGAGTTTGATACTGCAGATGCCTCGAGGTAATCTTGAAACCATAAATCCGCGGCCCTTGGTAATGGAGGTCGTCAAGCAGGACCTAGATGCGTAAGGACATCATTTTGTGACGCCAAACTTGCTAACGCCGGGTCACAGTGGAAATTACAGAAAAGCTTTCCTCGCCTGTCGCAAGCATCGCATTGATCTTAATTTTATTGTCGACTATGATCATACAAAGTTCTTGGAAAACATACCCTCATTCGTTGAGCAGGTACACGAGGTTGACTATATTAATCTGTTTTTGACTGGACTTGGGTATATCCATTAATATTATTTGACTGCTGTTTTGATAGCCGTTTGTTGCAGCCGTGGCACACAACCTCCAGTGACAATCGCAGCGCTTTGCGATGCTATCAGGGCGGAGTTGGAGAACAGGGATTTGGCGAAATACGTGAACTCCATCTTGACGGCTCACTTAGTGAAGACACCGCCTGATCATGAAGCTGGTCTAGCACTTCTACTTCGTTTGCGGGGTAAGGTTTAGCGCAACATCTTCGATCACTCTTTCGCTTACTTTATCGAGTAGAAAGCGACCCAGACCTGGTTGAGGAGGCCGTCAAGTACATCATTTTTCTTGCTGATGCAGATCGGCTCTTCGATACTGCTCTTGGAATGTATGATTTTTCATTAGTGCTAATGATCGCCCAACACGCTCAAAAGGTTTGTGCCGTGTCCTTCTCCCTGTTTTCTTAACTAACTTTTTGTTATGTAGGATCCACGAGAATATTTACCTTTCTTGCGTGAGCTGCGTTCCCTCGAAAAGTATTACCAAAGATTCCGGATCGATGATCACTTGAAGCGACATGAAAGCGCACTGAAGAATTTAAGTCTTGCCGGTGCTTCTTGGTTAATTTATGTTTGATATCCGTCGCTCAGGTTGTTAACGTAGGTCATGATCATTTCGATGAAGCTATCGCCTACGTCGAACTCCACCGATTATACGAAGCTGCACTGCGGATATGGGAGAGCACAGATCATTACAATGCAGGTTTCCATACCACTCCTTCTCATCCTTTGTTAAGATCTGTACCTTCAAACAGACTATCGTGGAGCTGTATGGCGTTTGGCTGTTTGAGCGACGGGAATTCAGACAAGCAGCAGCAGGCAAGTTGATGGACATGCGTTCCAGTCTTACGCTAATGTTTCGGATATCGTTAGTATTCACTCAAGCCCAACGTCCCTCAAAGGCGATGCTTGCACATGAGCGTGCTCTTGAATGGCGGGAATTGTTTGACCTCGCGGCTCGCACCAGTATGCCTGAAGATGATATCGTTGATGCTGGTTACCGTATTGCGGGTTTGCATTCATTCGTATAGTTATAAATATCCAGAATACTGATTATGTTTCCAGAGGATCTTGTTTCAAAAAAGCGTCATTCAGAAGCAGCTCGGGTTCTCCTTGATTACTCGAATGACGTCCGCGAGGCTGTTGTAGCACTTGTGCAAGGGAATCACTTTTCCGAGGCACGCAGAGTCGTGAGCCTGTGTATCTTTAAGTTGTCGTTGGTAATTAATTATAGGGTGCCAGATAACGTTTACTTCGAATCAAGAACTCTTGGAACATGTTGTTTATCCTGCCGCTTCCGAAAGTTGCGCGCAGATCATGGAAGACATTAACGAGTGCAAAGAGCAGCTCCGAAAGCAACTTACTCGGTTACTCGAACTCCGTATCAAAAGGTTCAAAGAACCGGGTGTGTAATCCTCGTTATACCCCATTTTCTCTTTTATGATTCTTCCTCAATCAGATGCATTCTATGGCACGGAGGACGACACACTGCATAACGTAGATACGATGACTGATGTCTCCATGCCAGCAACTGAATTCACCCGATACACGATTGCTCCTACGTCCGTGTCGCGAAGCTCTTCAAAGTCTGTGGTTTGCATTCGCCTGGATTCCGTGTTGTATATCAATTGAGATCATTCTAGACGGAGCTCGCGGTCGAAACGGAAGCTTGAAAGAAAAGTAGGATCAGGGAGGAAAGGCACGATTGATGAGGAAGAGTACCTTTTTAAGTCGGTATCGAAACTTGTTACAAGAGTGATCACAATACAAGGTATGTTGTGGCTGAACATATTTAAGTTGCACTCCTTCCGAACGCTCATCCTTCTACAGACGAAGCCCGAGGCTTATTACCACACCTCTTACAATTCACCAAAGAGCATCGCGAAGAAGGCCTTTCCTTGCAGCAACATCTCATTCAGTTTGAGTCAGAGGTGAAAGATAGTTTGGATGAGATTTGGACTAGACCTCTGGAAGAGACACCTATCGATAGCTGGGTTCTCAGAATGACTGAAGCCGAAAAAGATAGGAAAGTCAATCCAGTAGACAGAATGCCCAAGCCGGAACTTCCTGGAGATGGTTGGAAGGTCACTCTATTTGACTATGGTGTATTATAAATAAGAACAGGAGCTATTGGATCCTTTTGTCGTACTAATCAGTAACTGAAATGACTCTATTGGTGCCTGAATTTGTGACGATGTCATGAACTTGAACAACTTGAATATGATCACTGGCACGCACCATGCCTCGACAGGATTCTTCGCCGTCCCCTCGAACCTTGTCCGATCTTCCCACTGAGATTTTGCGTAAGATATTCGATGGCTTCACCATTCGTAACTTATTCAAACTTTCACTGGTGTCGCGACGTTTCCATTACGTGGCCCTTCCTCTTTATTTTTCCCGCTTGGGTCTTTCCGATATGCTGTGTCCCTCACCGATGATCGTACTTCAGAAGGATAGCTTAAAGGCCTTGCCTGGCCTTCAAGTGTCTACCTTTATTACATCTCTCAAAAAACTATCCTGCACTTTCTGTCCACCAGGCCGTGTGTTACTAAAAGACATGGCAAGGTTGACGGACTTCATTGCCAGAATTTCTCATGTCGAAGAAGCCATTTTTGACTTCGCTGATCTTGACGACTGGGCGTCAATCTGCCCAGGTTTTATGGACCTACCATCACCTGAAGTCATCACTTCGGCCTTCGACAAGTTATTGGCAATCGTTTTGGAAAAATCCTGTTCTAATCTCTCTATTCAACGTGGCACCAGTTTCATGACGGTGACCATACGTGCCCAGAGCAAACTAGAGAGACAAAGGCCACTGCTAGCGATCAATGATCTGGCTCGAACAGATTTACAGATACCTCGAAATTTCAAAAATTCTTGCAGGTTGGAACGTATCGGCCGAAAAATATCTAATCTCTTCGGGTCAAAGCCTCGGAGTCCTGGCAATCCGTGCTCTGACTCGTCCGAGCCTGAGCACCAGGCCCCGATTGTAATGCATCTTGACGCCATCCAGTCTACCGAGCTCCAGACTCTGGAAATCCACTCCCCATTCTTGTTGGGGCCTCGCTTCATCGACCTGACGATGAAAATCCTAATGAAATCGTACCTCACATTCCTGTCATTTCGACACCTCGGCGGACAGGTTGAAATGGAGAACATAATATCACTGATGGATCGCATTCGGATTCCCACCCTTCTACACCTAGCATTCTTTGCCGCTTCTAACGCAGAACCATCTCACCTCATGAACTTTATATCTCGTCACCCTACCCTCGAAAGCCTCGATCTCGGCGACACTGACTTTACCGGGGCGGATTTCGACTTAGCTGGCACTGTAATGCCTAGGACAACGAAACTTAGTGCCAGGCACGAGTATGTCCACCTTCTATTAAGCCATCCACATTTCATGCCAAACCTGCGGTCTGTCACCATTGTTTGGCCTTGCATGGATCGTGTAACGGGAGGTGGCATACATTGCAAATCTCTGGTGGCTGCCACCCGACTCCAAAACCTGTCCTATATTTCATATAAACTCATCATCATAACCGATCCATCAAGGTGGGTATCTTTGCCTGGCGACAGTGCAAGTAGAGGGCAAGGGTCTACCCTGCGACAGGTAGAGCACTTGCAGGTGGCTAGCGCACGACGCAAGTTTAGTCGAAATGCGTTGATGTCCTTTAGTCTCTGGATTCAACGTATGCCTGCTTTACGGCATCTGTCATTCACTTCTACCCATGGGTATGAGCCCATCATCAAAGCTGATGATGATGATGCGCTATCGCGCCTTAGATCCGTCATCAAAGAGTGCTCTCACTTAACCATTATTTCCATCGATGGCAAAGTAGTTCATACAAAAGGAACTTCTACCGGCTTGACGCATTCCTGCCAATGAATGTCATTCCCAAGGAATTGGGTTTCACAGCATTCTGTATTGATGCAAATTATAGATAAGATTGCAGGTAGGCTCTAGAGATACTGGTTCGACCGCACTGCCCACTGGCATTGGCTGTCGGACTTGTACGACGTTTAACGAAGCGATAATACTTGACCGTGAGCGTCCTCGTCTACACAGCTGATTTCGGCTAGTTACTTTACACATTGTTATGTAAATCTCGTAAAAGAAGCCCGATTGTCCCTTAATTTGCCTTCCCGAAGCCGATTTCTCCACAAACATGCCTATCAGCAAAACGTCGGCAGCTGACTAGCGACAGTTGTCCATATTCATTGAACGACAACAAGTGGACTCGGATTTAGACGCAGACCTTGGGGAGTCTTGCTCCCGATAATAGGAGAGCGTGAGCGGCGTTAGAGATCAGAAGTTTGGATCTCACAGCAATGTCATATATTTCCCCGATACCTCCGAAGCCAAGGATATCAGCGGGCAATAAAGGACCTCTGGAAGACAGTTTGTGTGCTTCAATCCATTCGGGAAAGAGTATCAACTTATTTTGGTATGCACACTAGGAACCCAGACAATGGAATATAAAATGCCAGCAGTTTTCAAAGTCACGAAGAAAGAGACAAACATAGGTCAGGACGGTGGGAACACAGGCTGACGCCACTCTGTAGGCGAGAAATAACCTTGAGTTTAATATCAAGTTATATTCTATTCTGATGACCTTGATCACCCACCAAAATAACGTACCCAGGCCCATCTCTGAATAAATACGCAGTCAATACAAGAGCGACTATACTCAGTATTGGTTGAATTGCACTGAAATCAATATTGTTGAAATAAAATATCCTGATGGAGGTGACTTGAGCAACAGGAATTTATAGATGTGGGAAGAAATGTACCAAGCGCCCGGTGCATATAAGCATGCTGATCGCCACTCGCTAGACTCGGTTGAGAAGTTCGCTGGTACCTTGGGAAGCAGGACTAGCAGCCATACTAGTTACATACACTAGGTGTACAGCATGATTACGCCTGGGAAGCTTATAGTAGTACATTTCTGCAGCCAGCGATCATCAGCGAACCACCAAAGTCAAATCAAGTTGCCAGGCGCGATGCCATCATACATCCTCAGCCTCAGGATAGTGGTTGGTAGTTATAACAGTCTGCATACAAGAATTAGGAGACTTGGCATATAACGACACGCTAGACCGTATAAAACACAGAGGCGGGCTCCAACAACATGTGCACAAAAAGGCAGAACTGGTGCTTTGTATGCGGGGAGTGAGAAAAGATATGCGGTGGGCAAAGAAATTCGAAATTCCATAATCAAGGAAAGTAGTTAGAGCTCCATCGTCGACTGCGAGGTATTACGCTTGAGATCTCGGCAACTGCAACCAACAAAGTCCAGGGACATCAGTTGACGAGCTTAACAGGTGAGATGGGACGCCGATCGCGAAGTCGAGGCCATATTCTCGTAACGAGTGTCTTGCAGGGAAAAAGACGGGCCACTTGGAGGAGACAATAGTGGCGGTGGCGGAGACAGTGTCGTGCACCAAGCCATCAGAAAAGGTTCTGTCAAAGCAATGAGTGTCGACGGAGAGATTGGCCTTATCGGTTTGAAGGTTGTGGGCTGGGTAGCTGAACCGGGGTGGGTTGCTTTTATAGAGTGATCCTGGGAGTAGAGAATATCACGGAACGAGCTAAAAAGAACCAAATTTATAGACTTCTTCAAAGTTTGGATATTCCGGTTCCGTCATGTGCTCTGCTACATACACCAGAATCTGGTTATCTATCTGTCTTGCGTTGAAGTTGAAGAACAGAAGGTTAACTCATACCAATGGATCTTGACGAGATCATGCTATCCAGGACAGCCATGCTACGCGCAGAGTACAGGAGAGGCACTGGGGTCGCAATCGGAAGATCACGGTTGGAAAGAAGGTTTCCAGGCGATTCGCAAGCTGCTTGGGTTTGGACTTGAGCGTCTGGCTGTGAAGCCTTTTCCATGGCGCTCTATATGGATTTGCAGTATTAACAACAGGGTTGTGAGTAACTGAAGGGCAAAGAAAAGTTCGTGCTACTTCAAGTTCAACATCATGTGATCGTTGCTCTGAGTCGATGTTCAACATAGCCTGGCAAGCCCGTCTCAAGCCCGTCTTGTAGTTTTAGTGAAGATAGTCGTTCACTACGTTCAATACGAATGTATTCTACAGTTATATAAGGAAAGCAAAAAGGAGACGAGGACGAATTTATCTTTGCCAGTTGGCCAGAACTTGTATACTACAACCAAAGTGGTATCCGACGCATGCATTATATTCCGCGGATGGAACAAGTATATAGATTCTATTAAAATCACTCATCGTCCGGGTCATTGTCATCGTGTTCATCCTCGGACACCTCGTGTCCAGCGTCCCTGAGCCTTGCTTTGTCTCTTCTTCGTTTGCTGGTGACTTCGTCCAACAAAACCAGTAAATCCTCCTGCTCCTTCTCCATGTCTCTCCGCTTCTCTTCCGAATTCCGAAGTTCAGATGACAACGAATCTACTTCCGCTTGCAATTTCGCTAGCTAAAAGAGGTTCTTCAGATACAAGGCGTCAGAGAAAGAATCTGTGTCCGTACTCTGTCGGTGTCAGAGCTTGCTGTTGCCTGTTTGAGTTTTTGTTGCAAGCCCTCAATTTCTTGGGCTTGGCCCCGGATGACATCGCGCAATGATGACACAAGCATGATAGTCTCGGCATTCTGACCTGTCACTCTAATCAAAATTGTTCTCAGAGGGGGCCGGGTTACATACCAGAAGCAGACGACAGCTGATCGGGCTCAGTTGACAGACCCCTTTGTATTGTATCTGCACCATTGCACAATGAGCAAAAAGTTATTTTTTGGGAAAAGAAACAGTTGACAATAGTTTGATTTCCAAAAATCAATAAATGCCCAATCAAACCAAATTTCACCCTCGTCATCGGTTCCAGGCTTCAGACCTGGCCGCAAGTAGGAACTGGCCGGATAAGGTAGTACTATGTTCTCCGGTCCGACGGCCTTGAATCGTTCATCTTCTCGCAGACGAGCCATTTGTCCAACCAGCGTATCGACCCCTAGACGAGTGAGTATGGGATGAATGGTTGCCCTACAAAACTATTAATGGATTTCTGACACGTCACCAAATGAAGCGACACCGACCTTGTTATTTCCCCAGGCTCGCGGTCAAACTCATAGCATATGCCTAATAGAAATGCACAGAGCGCAGGCACTATAGAGTCAACCTCTGAGGTCTGGTTGATTGGTTCGACCAGCTGCAATCCGAAAAGCAATAAGAACAGGGAACTTCAAGCCAACCTCTTACTTACAATCCCAAGTCCACCTGCATCCAGGAACACTCTCATCGATTTGGGGTCCTCCCATAGCCACTGCGAGAGTAGGCACAGGTAACCGACAACCAATCTGTCCCATTCCCGTGATTCTCTATCGGACGTGTCAGCCCTTGAGCGCGATAGAAACGCCAAGGACAGATTCTCGCTAAGAATTTGGAGAAGCGTTTGTGGTGGTTCTTCATCCTCGGATTCAGGCGGTGGCGCTGGTGGTGGTGGTGTACCGTCAGCGGGAACGAAAAAGTCACCCTCAGAGCGGTCCGGCAGAGTAGAGACCGGTGAGGGTATGATTAATCGTGCTGAAGTTTTAACACGTGGAGAAGATCGAAGGAGATGGGAGAAAAGAAGAGCTGCAAAATGTGTTGATGTTACATTGGCTGGATTGAGCACAGGGGTGGCACTCGGTGGTGATGTGAGGGCGTGTAAAAGGGGTGTTACCGGAGGAGCGGAAAGAGGGCCTGGACAAACTGAATGTGAGCATTCTGCACAATAAAAAAGAAAGGACGGAACTACCAGTGCCGTCCGGAGGAAGCATTGCTTGAACTATCGCTAGCCTGATGTTGTCTCTGCGTACAAAGTTCTGTCCAGTGACTGACATTACCACTATACTTTAAGAAATCATGAGAAATCTTACCTCAAACACCCCTGCAGCTGCGGCACGTAGTTCCAAACCTTCTTTGATCCGTTTTTCACTATCCAGCCCATTGTACTCTCCATGTAATACTAACTCAACGAGGACATCAAGGGCAGACGACGGCTCCAGGCGGTCCCACTCCTCGCCGTTTGTTTCCGGCACAGGCATATAAGGGGACAATGTTATCTCTGAAAGAGGGAAATTCAGACTGGCAGGGAGCAGGCGAAGAGCCTACGTGACCGTTAATTCGGAGTTAGAAGTGGTTTTGGTTAACGGCACCTGGGTTTTGAGTGGAGTTGGCGCGTTAGAGGCTAGTGCCATCTCCACGAGACACCTCGTAAATGCAGAAGCTTCTTGACCCTATGTCCTCGTTAGTTCGAGGCATGCAAGAATGTTCTATCGCTTACACCGCTTCCCTTGGATCCTACGAGCATACCCATGATCCCCACTACAAGAGCCGAGTTAGACTGCTTCTGGTAATCCCAAAACTGCAGAGCAAACTCCTGCGGGGCGGTGTCGTGCAATTGCAGCGTCGGAGGGAAAAGCAGAAGGGAACAGAGCACCGGTGGGAGGGATGTCTCCCGGAAATAACTCTTTAAATAACCGATAATCAGGTAAGGTCCTTTCGGGAATGAAGTAATTACTTGCTTGATTCGAGGTATTAAATCGAAGTAAGCCATCAACGCACGTTAGTGCACCGTTAGCGACAGCGCCTCCTTCTACGCCCCCTTCTTGTGTGACGATGTTGAACAATTTCTCAAACACTCCATCGAAGGCAAGCACTTTCTGAATGTCAGGACTCTGTGATATCAGTGCTTGCACCATCGTGATAGCCTCTGCGTTAACGATAAGTAATGTCATATAAAGTTATGATGACGCGCGTAGGTTGAAAAAGACATGGTATTGTGTGATCACGGCAGAGATCTCCATGGCCGAATTGGAAATTGGTTTCTAACTTACACGTCTGGCCGGATCGATCCGCAGCGATATGCTGGGCAAACCGGATATGAAACTCACCGTTACGGATAATTTCCCTCTTGTCTTCCAAGACGGAGACCACACTTCCTGTCCCAGCCGGCACTTTGAGGAAATAACCTTGTACGACTTGACGCCTGTTCTGCAACAGAATTGAGAGATACTGGAGTGTCGCAAAACGAGTGTAGAAATTGCTATCCCCCAAAAGAGTAAACAACGTGTTGGTCGCCTTCTCGTTAGCCAGCACGTAGTCTGTGTGTTTGAAACCAAGTTCTTTGCCGTTATTGCCCCCCTCTTCCCCATCGCACAATATTGTTAATGTCTCAAGCACAGCCTTTCCAATATCTGCATCTATTTCCGCATCGTTTGACAAGACCTCCAGAAGCCCTGGAAGAGCGCGATCTCCAACATCATATTTGCAATCGCGAGCAAGGCCTTTTAGTGCCAATACGGCTGCCCGTCTGTCGGCGAGAAGAGTCGCTGGGGAAAGCCTGTCGGCCAGTCGGCCAATAGTGTCCGCGGCTGTCTGAGGAGCCCCCGTGGGCCCACGCAAGGCGACATAAGTTTGAGAAAGAAACTCCATGCAAACCTCAACTTCAAAGGTTGAGTTGACGAAATGAAGATCACGTGAATGCTTCTACTAGTATAGTACAACTTCAACTTGAATTTCAAACCAGAAGCCTCCGAGTCGTTCCTTGGCCTTCATTCATCCGAGGGCCTGCCATAACTCCCAGGTTTTGTTTCTGATCTTCTGATCCCATAGAAATGCTATATCAAATGCTTCGGCAGGACTTTTTCTGGCAAACGACTGGTTTACCGAATGTCTTCGGCTTCACTGGCAAGTTCAAGTTTGTGCTTCTGATAGCCCACCCGGCCTGAAAAGTTGTCAATACACAACGAGATGATGTTAAAACATTTCATGATTAGAACCCAACCCTGTCCACGAGACAACGTACATCAACCTTTACGCGTAACAATCGGCTTCGGGACTTGAAAGCTGCCACTGCCGAGTAGTGCAATTGGAAGTCTCTTTCCTCATCATCGACAGCAAAAGTACGACGGCTGCGGATGCGGCGTCCACACGCTAGACCTCTGGAAAGGGAATGACCTGAACTTTAAATCCGCTCTACTGGCTCTCTATCACACGCCTCGGAGGCCATCGTGCTTGGTTACTGTACACCCAAACCCATTGAATGCATTACCATTTCTCGTTTAAGGTACAGCATCATCTACAGCGGCAGGGTGTCATATCTCGTTGCGAGCTCCAACTTCCCTTCCCAGCGTCATGAATAATTTTGAAAGTTAGTCCCTTCGATTCTCCGATAAATCAGATGTGCCGCCACCCCGTTCAGATATAAGCCCACCCCCAGAACCATCGCCAGTATATTTCCCCACTATCCAGAATGCCCTTTATTCTTCTTCTTTGCATCCTGCTTGGTCTCCTCGGTATCTTCTACGCGCTGTATCGTCGCGCCACGCACACCTCGATTGCTCAAATCCCTGGGCCAGAGCCGGAATCATTTCTGCTTGGTATGATATTTGTACTTCCTCTGACGTTGACCTAACGTTTAATATACAGGTAACCTACGCGAGCTATTTCAAGGCCAAGCCGCAGAGGTTAGTATCTGACTCGGTATCATTTGCTCGACATGCAATCTGTCCTCACATGTCTTCTAGGCAGATTTCAAATGGCAAGCGCAGTACGGCCACGTCGTGAGGTTAAAAGCCCCTTTCGGTGTACGTTGTTTGTCCCTGCCCTCCTCAGGCATCTTTAACATGTATTAGGAAGATCGCCTTCTGATATCGGATCCCAAAGCGCTCCAATACATCTATCAAACATCAGGTTACAATTTCATCAAACAACCCGAGCGTCGGGAGGTGTCTCGGATACTATCTGGTCGGGGCATACTTTGGGCGGACGGTTTGCATAGAAACTACCACTAATTTCTTGTGCTTATTACAATTTTGCCGTAAATACAGGTGACGATCATAGAAGACATCGAAAGGTCATGCTTCCCGGATTTTCAGGACCTGACGCGAAGGCCTTCGTTCCCATCTTCTCTGGTTGTGCTTCAAAGGTCCGTTGGATATGTGTCGATCTGATGTAGATATCTTACCAACGATCCCAAAGCTTGGCGCGAAGTGGAGGGACATCATTGCCTCAAGCACCTATCCATCAGTAGTGTTGGACATCCCTTCGTGGGCTTCTCGCGCCACGCTGGATGCAATTGGAGAAGGTTAGCTTGTTTCTACGCGCTACGTAACATACTCAGTATGTGATATTACCAGCTGCTTTCGACTGTGAGTTTGGCGCCATGGACAGTGCTGATAATGACCTTGGAAAGGCCTATTCAAATCTGTTGTACATTCTTTCCGCTTCTGTTCTCTGCGTTCTCACTAGGCTGTCCTGCAGGATGAATACATTTGGCACACCTTCATGTAGTGAAATATTTTCCCAGAGTATGCTCGCTTATATTCCCACCTGCGTTCGTGAATTCCTAGGCGATCACCTCCCAAGCCATAAGCTTCTTTATGCCCGTACGACAGCAAAAGTAGTTACAGGCGTTGCGAAATCACTCGTGGACTCCAGAGTCGACGCGGTCCTCCAGGGAAAGGGTAATCGTGACATCATGAGTTTACTCGGTAAGTTCGCATGCATCTATTAAGACGTAACTTTATGATCTTCCTTTTCCCCGCCAGTTAAAGCGAACGCTTCTGAGAACCACAAATTACAATTGAACGAAGAGGAGCTACTAGCACAAATGCGGTACGTCTTTGTAGCATACTCTAGTCACCAGGCTCGAGTTGTTGATCCCATGTGTCCACCAGTGTTATTATACTGGCGGGACATGAAACCACCGCGAACACGCTCAGCTGGATGCTGCTCGAACTATCCCGAAATCCCGAAATCCAATCAAGACTGCGGCATGAAATACAGGCAATGCAGCACAAGATCCGATCGCGGGGAGAGTCCGAGTTTAAAGCCTCAGACTTTGATGCGATGCCGTATCTATCAGCAGTCTTGAAGGTTAATGGAACTGATGAATCTCCATGTTTTCTCACTCATGATGACATGTGCAGGAAACACTCCGATATCACCCCGTGGTACACAACACCTTTAGGGAAGCCATTAAGGACGATCTTCTTCCCCTCTCAAAACCCATCATCACGTCATCTGGCAAGATTATCACCGAGATCCCGGTTCCCAAAGGTCTCAAAATAATCACTTCGATTGGCGGCTATAACAGGCTCGTGGAACTTTCGTTAATTGTCTGTGGCAGTATTCTTATCGCAAACTACATCAGAAACCAGGATATATTCGGGGAGGACGCTCATACTTTTGATCCGGAACGCTGGTTGCATTATGGAGTGAAGAGGGCGGCAACTGTGGGCGTGTTGGCGAACCTGTATGTTTTTCACGTGTACATCATGGAATGCTGCTCATGTTGCTCGGTCCGGTTTTGATCGGCCTTTCTTAGCATGAGCTTTTCAAGCGGCGTACGGTCAGTCATAATAAGCGTAGATGTTTACGCCACGTATTTACTGAAAACAGGGCATGCATCGGATGGAAATTCGCGATCATGGAGATTCAGGCGTTCACTGTAGAGCTGGTTGGGAATTTCGAGTTCAGCCTCACACCAGAATCGCAGAGGATCCGGAGAGAGGCTGCGTTGGTTATGGTCCCGACAGTAGAAGGCCAGGTAGAGAAGGGTGCGCAATTGCCATTGAGGGTGAAAATTGCCTCAAGGGACCATTAGTTGGGGAACTTGAAGGCACTCCATGTTTACTTATTTGTATGTCAGTGATTGAGTATTGTATATGTGTACTATCAGTAATGGATCAACTTTCGGGAGTGTATTCAATGTAAAGATTAAGACAACGTAGTAAGAGAATAAAAATGATTATATGGATTACAATACAATGACAATATGCTAGTAAAACATACCTCGACCTGGAGGAAGAAACAATTTACTTGATACTCATATATATGCCGATTCCATCCTTGATCCATCCATCCCAAAGTAGTGCCCGAAATAACGTCTAAACCATTAGCTTTCCTGAGATATACCAGGGACACCTCTTGTCACCATCCAACGGTCCCACAAAGTCTGTCGTGACTGCTCGTTACCCATCAACGCCGCAAAGCGTATTACCTTCCACACATCCTGGAAGTTACTTGCCAGTCCGAGACTGATCCTAATCACGCCCAACTCTCTTCCGACAATATTCTCAAAGTCTTTGAGAGTCACACCAGGGTAAAGTCGTTGCATATCGTCTTGGATTCCTAGGAGTGCTGCCGCTGCTCCGGGGTTGCACATACAACCCGTCCGAAGGGAGATGGATTGTTTCGACGCAGAATACTCAATAAAAGAGTTGGGAATCATGTCTCCATTGGGCTATAGGAAACTGTGAGAAAATAGGTTTGATTTGGTACTGGGCAGTGGGGGCTTGCCTGAAGGAAGATAAGAGATACCATCGAACCTGTGTCCGCCTGTGCTCCGATATTTTTCAGCCGCCTTGTTGGCACACGTGAAAGGATACGGATGACAGGAGTTCTGTTCGTGTCGTGACGTAGTCGTGATAATGAAGAAATAAGAAAATGTAGTAGAGCGGAATGCCGTAGTGGGAGGAAAGGAAGGTATGCGGACAGGAACTGTAGTCCGTCCGTGACTGCTGGTAATGTCAAATAATTGATAGTGCCGTCCTATTAAAATTAGATCAAGTCCACCGCACTTTGATAAGCCTTACCTCGAATTGTTCGTGTAGATCGTGAGCCCGGGTAACAAGAGTTCCGGGGACTTGAACTACATCAACGTTGCCACCAGCAAACCACGGCCGTTTGAGTTGTGTTAGAAAAGCTTTCTTGACCACCAGTGCTCCGACGCCAGTCGGAAAACCAAACATCTTGTAAAACGACACCCCCATCGCATCCACCGGGTAATCCGCCAGCGAAAAAATGGACGTCGGGGCAAGAGCTGCTGCGTCCAACAGGGTATGATACCCAAGGGAGGAAGCGTACTCGATTAGGGATAGCGGATTTTTGGTGTTGGATATGTTTGATTGACCTGTTAACGCAAAAAGGCTAGGCGTAAGCTCTCGTAATCTAGGGCGATTGCGCAATAGGATGTTCTAAAACCATTATGGATAAATCAACGAAAAAAGATGCAATGCCCTAATCAAGATACCTTCGCTGTAGATGGATCGAAGCCCCCACTGGGCGTCGATTGGATATAACATACCTTCCCCCCGCGATACGTGGCGTATTCACGGATGCCATGTAACTACAATAAATTCAATCGTTTGGCGATCAGAAGATGTACGAGAATGTGTTAACGCACGCTATTGTGGGAGTCACTACCCAGAACATAGGAGCTACCGCCGGTAAAAGGGTAAGACTCTCCCACTAGTTTGAAGGCCCCGGAAGCATTCGCGGTGAAGATTACAGTATACTCTGGAGGCGCATTGAAGAATGCTAGGACAGCCGCTCGGGCGTCGTCAGCACACTTAAGAGATAGGCTAGAGCTAGATATGATGTTACTCATACGCTTGAATAGAGATGAAGGCATTAACAGTCACCTGTTGCTGACGGAATGAGTGTTTCCCATGACGCTACGGTTGAGAAAGTCTGTATGGACGCGAATTAGACTTTCTGGATAGAGCGCGCCGCCCATGTAGTCAACATAGGTTTCCCCGGTGCGCTCCAATCTCACATAATCCGTTCGGCGAAGGGAATCAAGGATCCATGTCGAACGGTACTCTTGACGCGGCGACTTGATGAGTCCGGATTTTGCATAGAGAATTAGGACTACTCACCAGGATATTCCAGAAGAAAAGACGTGTATGCCTCTGCGGTCTCGTCCGTGGTATCGTCGTCAGGAGAATAAGCAGTGTAGGATGATTGTCTGGAATGTTGATGGTCACAAAAAAGAGATTTCTCATTAACTAGACTCGTGCTCTCTTGCGAAGAACGAGCTGAGCTAGGCGAGCCAGATAACTCTGCCGAGACGCATCCTAGGGTGATACGTGACCAAATTTTAGAATTGTATCGCTGAAGGGAATGATGAGACGTGGCGGGGTGTTTGCTTGACTGCGAGTTACCCATATTAGGGTCGTAACGTTTCGAGGTCGTTAGGGTCGTAAAAGGTTTTCGGGGAGAGGGGCGACTTGGAAAGCAAAGTCTGGGCGAGAGAGGGCTGAACGTTGAATCGTTGATGTTTTATATGGAATGAAAAACGAAAGTCAAAGGGTCCGAACCTATATTATGCTAATTGCTTTCAAATATTGCGACTCATATTTTAACGCGATCTGTAAGGAAGTGCCAGCGAACAACTGGCGGCCTCAAGTAGGCAACAATGAAAACATGACACACGTCGAAATGCCAGTGCGAGCCTCATGACCTCGCACTTAAATTCGGCCCGGGTACATTAGCTCTTACACTCTTTTGGAGCTTGAATCATTGTCTTGGAAAGCAGTAGCGCTGCCACTGCCAGCACTGCCCACTGACAAACCGGACCCTGAATCATTGTAGTCTGGATCAGGCACTCTGAGTCAGGGCTTGAGTCAAGTTTACCCCACAAGGCATGCCATTCAGTCCCGCCGATCATCATTTACGGTAGGCGCTACCGCTGAACCCCTCGCTTTTATGTTTGTTGATTATCCAACCAATGAATTCCAATGGACAGATTATGTCACAGAAGCAGATGAAGTCATCTCCATTTCCACCTGCTGCAAATATCCTTGGACGACGCATTGGTATCAAACTTCACGGGAAAACGCTTGTATTGGTGGAACTACAGTGAACTCACACGCTGTAATTGGATCTATGACAAGCACACAGACATTGATTGGGACTAGGCTGAAGGATTAAGAATTAATCCGTTTTAACATGGAGCTGACGGATCAATCAGGCATGGTCATCTTGAGCGTACGACCGAAGCAGTCTTTAGCGTTTCAAATGGAAGCAAGTTGTCATATAAGAAGTAAAATGTGATGGAAGGATTCGACGCGTGGGCCACGGATAGGTTTCATCAAGATTCGATATTTATAGTAGCAAGTTCGGTTCGTACACGAGAGAATCAGAGAGATAGACAAGGATTACAGAAAGTCAAGGGTTAGCTGTGGACGCGACGGTGACATCGGAATGAATTCCTGTCCGACTGCGCCTATCCAAACCTCCGTTGACGGGAAATATACAGCTTGGGCCTTGGATGACAGGACATAACCTGAACACAGCTAAGTGACGTTGGCAGGTTTTGCAGTAGACTGTAGTACTGGCAGTGCACTCGAGAAAGGCAAATTCGTCGGAGATATTTTGGGAGCGCATAAGTTTTGTTATCAATGACGATCCTGTCCATGAGCTGGACCCGTACGGCCAGACAATACATCAATCACGAGTCAGGTCTTGTCACGGAATATGAGAATAAATAGGAGTTATGTCTGGCCCGGGCGTCCGCATCATGTCACTGGCTTGCTGATTTTTGGCAGGTGCCAAGGTCTGCCTCACGTGTCCAGGTAAGGTCGGAGAAATTCAAGTTCAAAGACCAAGAAATGGACCATAGCTGAGAGGTCCTAGGAACTGATTCAACTCGGCCTCTAGCCTGAGAATTAGGGTTCTGTGAATAACTCCCATAGGAGTTTGTCACATATGTTAGTAACATACAGGGTCTGGAGTGGTTATTCACATAAGTTATTAACTGTCAATAACTTGAACTAGCGTTTTTCATGTAAATTCCCGCTACTTTAGTAGTGGGTTCATTCGGGGTTCATGTAGGCCACTCCCTCCCTGAAACACAATCACGTGGTGTCTTTCTCTCAGGATCATGTGTGAAACCATCCATGACTTTGAGTCTTTGACCCGTGATTCGTCGGATCGTCGTTCTATCTCGACTACAATTCTTCATCAGGCGGCTGAGGATATTGTGATAAAGCTTTATAATGTAAAAACGGAAGTGTAATCATATATAACCTCAATATTCTCTGTAATTCTTGTGAACTACTATATAAAGCTTGTTGGGATCAAGCGCTTCCATCAGGCGCTGATGGGATCAGAACCTTGTGATCGCTATGATCGCATGTGATCAATCTATC
>QLOK01005247.1:0-11322 GCA_003313805.1 Tricholoma flavovirens
GGATATTTCCGAGGTAGCTGAGGAATTTAGAAGACTTATGACTACCGGTCAAACCATGAAAGAGCACAACGTGTTCAGGAGGGAGTTCTATGACAACGTGATCCGAGTTGCAGAAGAACAAATTAATGCCCCAATGGTACGATTCGCGTAGCTTCGATGTAGGTGTAGCTGAATATCTTCCGAAGGACACTAACGAAAAGCGACCCTGTCTATACGCCACCCTTGTCAATAAATGACGACACAGATTACTCCTTCGCCCTTTTCCATTCATGCATCAAACTCGTCACTGCGTTGCGCGCCAGGGAACTCCAAGCATCTCCCACGCCCACTGCTGCAAAGCGGAAGTCCAAGACTCCATCGAAGGTTGCTCAAGCGGGCGGTGAGCCAGAGGATGGAATTTCTCTTGTAATTCTAGCTTTCGATGAAGCCCATACGTTGACTGATCGGGAAGGGGGTCGAGAAGAGGCATGCTCAAACTTGAGCGAACTGCGGCATGTGCTCCGTGCGTTGCACCGCTTCCCGTTGTTCTCTCTCTTTCTGTCCACAACGGGAAAGATTTTTCAATGCACATCGGCCAAGGATGAAGGCGTATCTCTTCGAGTCATCCTTGGCCTAATTCAGCCTTTCACAGACCTAGGTTTTGACACTTTGGCAAAACCAGTGTCCGTTGATGAAAATTGCGACTTGGAGAAAGTGACCACTGACTCACATATTGCTCACTTGGGTCGTCCGCTGTACGTTTTCTTTTTTTCTTTCTTTTTCTTTCAAGTTGATCATATTTTACCGTCTATTATACTAATACGGACGCACCTCAAGATTCGGGGCTCGTTACGATGCTGGCGAGCGGATCGTTCGAGACGACACCGTCCTGTTTGCCGCTGGGAAACTCATCAATGCTGATCCCACTGCCACCTCAGAGCTCACTCGCGATCAGGCGCTTGCCTGCCTCTCCCAACGATTACCTATTGAATTGAATTCGACGACATACGTTGCTCAAGCCTCGGAGAGGAACCATGCGAGTTTGCCTCAAGATCAACGCTGCCTTCGAGAGCATGGCGACTGTATCTGCTTCTGAACCTTTTTTTATCTGAAGCTGCCTATGGGATCATGCATTTCGTCAAACTCCACGACTACAAATCCATCAATAAACTCTGCCTCATGCTTTTAATGACCAGAGCAGCTGGCATTCTGTGCGCCAGCAATTTTGGTTCAATCTCAAGAATGACTCCATGTATAGTCACGACCCGAAGCCAAAGGCGTTTGAAGTCATGGTCCCCCACCAGCTTGGAATCTTGAACGCTGGAGATGCCGCCGTTCCGCTCATCAGGATCTTTTTCGCCCTCGCTGCTAAAACTCCACGTCTCGTGGTGGCCAGGCATACACCGACATCGAATTACAATGCCATCGTTTACGATATTTGGTGTGCGGGTATCTCCTCTCAGGTTCTCAACCCAGTGAACCCTGAAACCGTCATCTGGGATGCGCTCGTATAGGCGTCATACGGCTGGGAGGACTTGTATAAAGCAAAATCTAACAGAACAGGATCTTCGGAAGTCGATGAAACCAGGTGCTGCCTTCGATGATGGACATTGGTCTCGCTGGACTGTCTGAGGCGATGAGCAGTGATGGAAATACCGTGTTCTAGGCAACTGTGGTGCGCTTCACAAAGATCAGGGTGTGGATGAGGATACCTTGATTTGCAGCTAGTCCTGGTCAGCAGCGACACTCGATAACGATGATGGAACGGTCATCCCAATCGCACAATATCGCGGCTGGCCAGGAACACTATCTATCCATCCTCATCGAAACCTACAGGGATCACTAGGGACTCAACAACCCCAGATACAACGGAGGCTAGTGGAGCGCTCATTATATCGTGCCTGTGTCTTGCAGTGATAAAATCACGTACTACATACTAATTTATTCATAGGGGGATCAATGTTGCAATTCTTGCTTTGTAAATTCTGTTCTGCTAGTGCAAACCAACGATATTCTGATTGCATATTGCCGATCTTCGTACAGACTCACGATCATCGTTCACTCCAACCTGATGTTCATTACGCAGTAACCTGGAGCTCCAAGCACGAGGACTAAGAGCCATCAACGTCGGGACAATCAATACCGTTGAGCTCAACATGAACTTTTCGTAACACAGGACCTC
This sequence comes from Tricholoma flavovirens, assembly GCA_003313805.1. Taxonomy (NCBI): domain Eukaryota; kingdom Fungi; phylum Basidiomycota; class Agaricomycetes; order Agaricales; family Tricholomataceae; genus Tricholoma; species Tricholoma flavovirens. The sequence continues at coordinate 2,162 of QLOK01005247.1, forward strand.
GGTCCAGAAGGACGGAATTCAACCTCTCCCATACTTACTTGGCAGGTCGCATGAGACTGAACCACTTCATAGTTCTGATAACTCTAAGCACTGATCCCAATAGTAAGTTCCTGTAAATTGGTAGTAACTGTGGGATCCTCAAAGTGCCTGGCTGAGGGATAGAAATGCTGCTCTTTGAATCGTTGATACCTGTTCATGGAGAAAAGCAGAAAACATAACCGCGATGGTGATTTGATGGTGTGTGCACTCACGGTGCTGGTCGACTCGACTTTTGGAACAGCACTGACAAAGCTGATCCATCCAAAACTGAACGGGGAGTTGTGTAAAAAATACGTAACGCATTTGTCGTATAATTATTAACCGTAATAAATTGCCCTCAGCAACTAGCTTGGTAATACCGAGAACCCTATATGTGGTACATATACGGGCAAATGTCTGCCAGATTTGTAGCAGCTAGCACTGAGTCGTCAGTTAATCGTGAATTCCAAAATTCAGTTTACAGAAGTCATTAAGTAAGGGATCAGTCATGGATATTGAGAACTTTACAAATGTGACGTTATAAAACTAGGAAATAGATTAACCGCGAAATGCCATGTCTTCCAAGAGCTGAAGTAGCTCCGGCATAGAAGGCCGAAGATAACATGCCTGGTTCCAGCAACGATCCAGTATAGCCCAGAATGTGTCCTCATTCTTCAAGTGCATATGACATTGTGCGCCTCTGGAAGGTTTTACACCTCTCATAATGTCCACTGTCACCGCATGGTCATTTGTACGGTGAGGATACGGCAAATGCCCGGTTACAATCTGATAATCATTGGCGATGTCCATCAGTCTTTGGTATGCGTATGAGCGATATCAGCCTTCCTACCTCCAGACAAACTGATGCAAATGCGTATACATCGCTGTAGGTGGTGATGGGTGGAGCTCGACCGTCATCCTCAACAAGAGCAAGAACCAGCTCAGGTGCCATCCACCTAGTTGAGCCAGCGAAAAATGACGACCCAATGTTGATAGTATCCGACATCTCCTCGATGACCTTAGATAGTCCAAAGTCCGTGATGATAGGGCGTCCGCGTTCGTCGATAAGAATATTGCCCTGAATGTATAGGCATTAACGCTGGACACTAGAAGTATTCGGAAGAATGGACTAACTCCTTTCAAGTCACCATGTATGATAATCGGTTCGAAAGTGTGAAGATAAGCAATTCCCGATGCAATCTGTATGATCTGGTTTTGCCCAATAAACTAGGTAAGTCATAATCGGCGGATGAACACCCAAACTCACCAAACTCATTCTGTTCGCCTGTACATAATTTCTTAGGTACTGACAGATCGTCCCGTTGTCACACCAAGGTGATACCATCCCAATGCTGTCATCAAACCGAACAATACCTATGAGCTGACTGACATTCCGGTGACACAATTTGTGCCACGCAACGACTTCAGCTTGGAGGCGCTAAACAAAGTTGATATATAATTCAGGTGTTAGATAGTAGAAGTCTTAGGGAATCATTTACCTTCATCAATTTCTCCTTGACGTTCCTGACCATGATTTGACGGAGAACCTTTATGGCAACCTGGGTGGAACAGCGTCAGGTGAAAAACCTAAATCAAGCTTGAATTCTCACATTCCGAGGTCGCCTCTCGACAGGATCATTCCATATTCCTTTCCAAACATCTGAAAAGCCACCGTATCCAACGGCGGAGGTACCAACTCGCATGACCTCATCTGTGAGATCAGCCAGTACCAAAGACCCTTTGACTACCAACGTCTTCGTTACTGTTTCTTGCAGGAACTTCTGGCGGCATCTCTGCTTGAGCCGACTGTAATCCTGGTGTTCTTGAGTCCATCTGAATTCGTCATAGGAAGATATAGAAAGCGAAATGGGACGAAGTGAAGAGAAGTAAAGATAGCGTGGATACGTCTGAAGAATCATTGAGTTTCGTAGGTGGATATCCACCGGATATTCTATGCCGACTGGAATCCGTAAAGTTGGTGATTCAGCAAGCCTCGAAGTGTGGCCATGTTCATTGGGGTTTCCAAGAATGTAGAATGCGAGGGTTGGGAGTACTGGGAAGAATATATCACAACATTCACTGGAACTCATTGAATAGACATATGTGAATGGTGAATAGTGGATACCCACGGATCTTCATCAAAACCTTCGTCAAGCGTTCCAAAACATGACTCTGGAAAAATGAATTCCTGATCTTCGGAGGCTATTCCAATGGAGACCTCTGCCCCGCATAGTCGCCAGCAATACGCATCCATTACTTCTCGAAACACACCAAGCGATGGGCCACTAGAGGCAGGGTGTTCGGGCCGTAGATCACGAGGACGGTCATCAGATGAGTGCCGTAGAAACCTTACAAACTCCCGAAGAATAACTCGATGGTGAATTTCGGTCATTATTGGGCCATAGGCAGGGAAAATGATCCCCTCATGAGTCTCCTCGGCAGGCTTCTCCAGGGACTGCAGAATCTCGCGGTATTTGGCACTATTTCGGAAGCGCAGAAACGACAAGTATCTACACAGCGATTCCACGGGTTTCCTGTCGAAGCAAAATGAGTTCGTCTTGGTGGGAGTACCGTTTGTGTACGTGCGTTCAATCAGCTGAGCGAGAGTGGTTTCAGCTTCGGCTTCCAGTTGGTAAAATGCCTGTTCCGCCGCCTGGACGAGCTCCATGAAAATGGAATCACCGTCGAAATCTTTGAGCACCGATCCAGAATGGCGAGGGGGTTGCCGAGCTTCTGATAGCTCGTTGTCATAGACATCGTAAATGTGAATACGGGGGTCCCGAGGAAGGTCGTTAGGTCCACTATAGGTAAGGAGAGAAAACGTTGCATGAGATGAGTGCCGACCGACAAGTGTAACGTACTTACGATCGAGATAACCAGAATTTCCAAACGAACGGTGGGATATAACGGGAGATCTCGCGGTTGTTATTTGCGTGTGGATCGAACATGCTTCTTGCGTTTAAGCAGAGCTAGCGTATCATATGCATCAACTATGTTCTGAATATCACGATCTCTAGAGTCAAGATGATGCGGTGCAAAAGCAGAGTCACGGTTGATTTCTCAATGGTGAGGCTGTGTGTCGTGCGCTACGCTATGTTAGGGCAGAGAGCCATTTGAGCCATAACAGTGTTATTTGAACGGGCAGGAGAAGTGACGGGTTCTAAAACTCACCAGTTTTTAAACATGCCTGATGTGACAAATGGACGTCATCATCGATACTGGACTGGACAGCCTCATGTCAGGGTCGGCAGGTGGAGCAACCTTAACATGAACAACTCCGGATTCACCCAGTGTATCATGTGTATAGAGAGTGGTGTCCTTTGCACAAGTAAGTGGCAGTTGCCCGGGCGTGGTCTGCGGAAAATGACTGTAGAAATTGAGTAAAGTAACGAACGATCGCAAGCCATCAAACAAGTCACGTGTGCAAGTTTCATCAAACCTGCACAAAGAACGCGACCTTTTGACAGGAAAAATGGAAAAATTCCCCAATTTTCCTGTTCCAGTTTTACAACAATGGTTGCCCTTGTCCAACGTCCCGCTCCCACTTTTACAGCGCCTGCTGTTGTAGATGGCCAGTTCACTGACGTTTCCCTCTCAGATTACCTTGGTCAATGGTCTGTGATAATAATATGTATCCAATCATCCTACGTGGCAGTCTAAAAAAAATTCTCCAGGGTTGTTCTTTTGTTCTATCCTATGTACAGAGGTTTTCTTTTAGCTTTTTGAAATATCCATTGACCGACTTGAGCATGGCAGGGACTTCACCTTTGTGTGCCCCACGTAATTGACCTATTCTTATGCGCTTGGACAACTAAAAAAAAAATCCATGCCACATTTTCTAGGGAGATTCTCGCGTTCAATGATGCCCTGTCACAATTCAAGGAGATTAGCACCACCGTTCTGGGTAAGTTGCCGTATTTTCATTTGCTGGGCACGCTCTTAACCTCAGTTGCTATGCCGAGGCATATCCACAGACTCCCAATACTCTCATTTCTCGTGGTCAATGCAACCACGCAAGCAAGGCGGCATTGGCCCAGACCTAAAACTTCCCTTGATTGCTGACAGGAATATGAACATTTCTCGTGGCTACGGTGTTCTTCTTGAAGATGAGGGTATTGCCCTTCGAGGATTATTCCTAATCGACCCAAAGGGTGTCCTTAGGTATGACTCTAGTAAATGGATCGTGATCTCTTACCAACTACGTTTGAAAGGCAAATCACCGTCAACGATCTCCCGGTCGGTCGTTCAGTCGATGAGACCATCCGTCTGATCAAGGCCTTCCAGTATACGGTAGGAGATAACCCAATTTGATGGATATTGTCTTATGATTATGTTCAGGATAAACACGGTGAAGTCTGCCCAGTCAATTGGAATGAGGGGTCAAAGACCATGAAACCTGACCCTACAGGATCCCTCGAATATTTCTCCTCTGTTGATGCGCCTAACGGAGATGCGAACGGCGTCGCAAAGAAGCGCCCTCGGATCGATTGAACTACAATCAGCCGTGCTTGTTATATGTTTCTGGGAGATAAAACACATCATTGGGATACTTCACTTTGTCAATCATACTTATACCCTTGCGGCATTTTAGATGCTTCTTGACATAGATATGGAGTGAGCAGAAGAGATACCGACGTTCGATACACTACATAGACCTATCCTTGTTCTGCTATGCAATACAATGTTTCAGTCCAGCAATGATTTGTGAGAGGCAAGACTCGATGCTAAGGATTTATAGTCCTGCTGGCATCATCAACCTGACTGATCTGGCGTCCGAGGACGCGGCTACTCGCGTCGCAAATACAATACAAGGGCCAGTCAGACATAGAGCCTACAACCTATCCACTTCATTCATATCTCATCACCGAGCTCAGAGACACCTCTCCAAATCCACCAAGAAAACGTCACCGCTCCCCGTCCTACAAAAGTTAGGACGTGGACAATTCCAGGATTATGAATGGGTTGAAGAGCCTGGTTGATTTTTTCGTCTTCAGGAATGGCATTACCAACAGGTTCCAAGGCAAGGAGCTGTAGAATCCCCAAAAACGTCATAGGGGCCCTACAGAGTGGGAATCACTTGGCCTTGAAGATTTTGCAGAGCTGCGTAGGCGTGGGCTTTCACCTTTAGCAAAGCTGCTGCATCTGGATATCGACAACTCTACAAACAACCTAGAAGTCAGGTTTCCCGACAGATAGTAGTTTACCACACAACCCTTCACTCCACAGCGAGCAGAGCTGAGGCTAAAGCGACAGGGGTGAAAGTCAAGAGCAAGACGTTGGTATTGACCATTGACAGGTGACGTATCAGCATTGCCTTCCGTTCTTTCCAGGCAACCGTCGAGTTTCGAGCTAGAGGATGGATAGAACTAGTCGTCCTCCGCAAGCAACGCCGTGCAGACCCACGCTTTCAGCATCGAGATAGGTTGACCAGGTCCGACTACTTCAACAAGGGTAGTACTCCAATGTTTCATCGCGGCGCAGAAACAAGGCGCACTGCCAATTGGTAAGGATACCGAGCTTGTTGTTGAAGGTCAATATCTGTTCGAGAGCGTCCAAGAAGTGTCGGCTGAGGGTGTCATTACGAGTGCCATTGAATTCAACAAGATTCGCTAGATCCGCTGCCCACCAAACTTTGTACTCAACGAGGTTTGACAATAAGTACACATGCAGTGACTGATACACGTACGATAACGTTCAAGGTGCGGCTGAGAGACCCATGGAAATCCGGATCTTCTACAATTGCGGCATTCCCGTCGCCTGGCATGGCGAAACGACTCTTCACCCCAAGCACTGGTTCACGTAACGCGTCTGTTACGTAGGAACGGATCTTTTCCTCGTTCTCCACAATTCTCGTCGTTGGCGGCCTCCCGACAAAAGTGTAGGAGGCAGGTTAGCGCGTGTGGTTGCAGATTGGATGGCTTCAAGCTGGGGAGGGAGGTTCAACTTGAAGGCGTGAGGGTCTGGAAGATCTGTCTTAGGATACGACGATACGTCCGTCTAGAGGCATGAGATGTTGGCACAGCCACACTCACCTCTGTCGCGAACCATACCATCCTGCTACGCGATTCATTATGCACTGGTCCTCGCCCTTCACTTCACTCTACGGGAGCTTCCCCGACGTCTTCAGTGCAGCTTCCAGGCAAGATGACAAGGAAAACCTAGCTAACAGGTCGGGGGTATTTGGGGAATACCCTAAGCAAGCTGAGAAGAAATATTCCTCCTCTAGCAAGCCCGCGACGCAAACTTCACTTAGCATCGTCCCTCGGAAGAAGGTATCTACTCCTCTCCGAGTCCGTCAGGCTCTCCAAAGCGACGAAGAGGATGAGAAATTCGACTACCTGACCAAACGACCGTTTCACACTAATGCGCAGTCTTCGATACCGGATGTAACCTTGAAGTCTGAGGTCGAAGTAGGGAGTAACACGCTGGCATTTGAGTATGCATGCCCCTCTTGCCTATTATCTAACCATCACCTTGCTCAGTCGTAGGGCTCCGTCAACTTCTCCGGTACTTGGTGATCTCTGTACGCCTGATAAACTTCCTCGTGATATGCATGCTGTTTTGGAGCTACGCGATATAAGAAAGGTTGTCTTCCCTAGTCATGGCCTCTTGACGGCGTCTTCCTTGGAGTTGCACGTTGCACACGCACCTGACCCTTTTTTGGACTTGGTCGAGGCCGTTTCTCCTGAGATCTCTCCTTTCAAGCCTTTCGCTACTACAAAAGCCTCTCTTGGATTTGACATCACAGAACCTGGCGTATTTATTCCTTGCGTGCGCCGAAAGGATGATGGCGATTACGAGCACGGCGACGAGTCCAAAGATTACGGTAAACATGAGGACGCGGAGAAAACCGATTACGAAGAGGATATGATTTTAGAAACCGATAGCGAAACGTTTGTCTCCCTCTGCTCGTTTTGGCACGACGCTCACTTGTGCACTCTAGTGCTTCAATGTTCGATTCTTCAATGCCTGCCATCTCCGCCTCGCCGCATGCCCTGTTCCTCCCTCTGGGCTTGCAGAAGGATGAGGCCGAGCATGAGGACGCCAGAGGGAAGGAATATAACGGGGAAGATGAGGACGCCGATGAGGACCATATGACACGTGAATCAGATGGCGCAAGGTTTGTATCACGATGTCTTATTCCTGATTAACCACTGACTTACCTGCGACAGTATCTCTTTCGCCTGTGGTTCACCGTCTCCCGCTGTCTCCGTGTCACCAACGAATATTCTTGTGTCCCGACCTGTAATTCCTCGTCTCAACCCGGATGCCCCAGCTTTTATACCGCGATACGCTTTGTTTCCGTCCGCTATCCCTACCCCTACAGCTGAAGTCCGGATTCCACTCGATGTCTCTGGCTCACACTTGGATAGTATTAATAGTCCCTTCAAGGGCAGAGACGAGGGGTCTGTGCTCGTACTCCCAGATTGCAGTCTCATACTAACATATATTGTATATCTGCTATAGTGTATGCACAATCTTCCATCCATTCCGTCCTACAGAAACGACAGATGCGGACGACATTGCGTTTCTGAAGTATTTCGGTTTAATCGATCTGGCATTGCCTTGATAAGCCTACTCCTTGGATATGTTGCTACCTCTTCGTGTGTGTCGACGTCTATCTATCTGGATCTCTTATCTTCCTCTGCTACTCTGGATCTGGTGCATCGACTCTTGTATTTGCCTATCCAACTCAACTAGATATCAGGACGGCCAGGGATATGATCACCACACCATTCCAACGCTGGATTTTGAACTCTTGCATCTCGCATCTATACTCGTTTCTTCAAACGATGGCAAGGACCGGTGTCTGCTAAAATATTAACGCGGTCTAGGTTCCTCCTCTCGTCATTTCACGCGTTTGGAACAAGCTATACCTTACAACTACAACCCTTCATAGTCCTGGTGGCATGATCTTCTCATGTGGAGCACATTCCTCTCCTGTCTACTTTCTATTCCTAGATTTGTCTAAATGCCTTTGTATCCCGATGTTGGCCAGCGTGGCAAAGGCGGAAAACACATTCGTAAAAGAGAACTTCATGGTTGAAATGTTGGCTGATTCTTTGAACTGTTTGTGATGATCAATAAGTGAACCTATCATGACAGATGTCAACGTAGAACAAGGAAAAATGTCGTGTAAGTATTTTATTTTCGGATTTGACAGGTTGAGAGTGTACGAAATCGACTCAAGATATGTAGTTCCTTGCTCACTGGCATATCATGGTTCATACTCTAGGTGCTATCCATCGTATGGCCCTCACCTCGCTCAAGCGCTGTAGTGAGTAAATATTTGTCGTTGGAGCGATTCCCGGAGCTACACGTAATGAATTTAGGTACAGACATCGGCGGATCTAACGATGCTTATTATGGGGCTCAGGGATTGTTAACGGGCCTGGGGGAGCTTTCGACAGCATAGCCAAGACGGAGGGATGAAAACAGCGTTCAGCCTTCTCCACTTTGGTGAACCCAGCCAATTGTGAACTTTCGGGGAGGTCGGAGATCTATATCAGAGGAACCCTGAAACAGGTCCGAGATACAGTTAACTTTCGGCGCTCAGGACGATTGACACTCTAGGATGGTACAACGGAAACCGGACAACGGATCGTAAGTACGTGTAAGTACTGGGAAGAACTTGAGCCTATTGTTTCAGATTTCAATGTTAGTGGCGCCATCATTGCGGCCCAATATTACACGCTCTGCCTGGTTACAAACCGGTTACTTCAAGTTGAGAACGTCCATCGCGTACTACTATCGGATAATATTATTCTCTTCGCGACAGCAGTCTGGCATCGTTCTCAAGTCAGTCACGATTCCAGCCAAAATTGCAGACGGTTTTCAAAAAAATGCTTGTGGCCACAACGACATAGACTTACCAAAATGGGTACCAACAGCCCGATCATAGCCGATCATGCTTGCTCGAGCTTATCGGTCGTTGACGTAACACGTTACCTGTTTTGGTAATTCTACATTTGTGGCAACCCAAAACGGTCTAGTATGTACAATTCACTTAGCTGTCAGGTCCCCACATCCGAGTCCCTAGATCTTGTAGCAGTGCGTGACGAGACACGCCGTATACTATCTTCCCCTTACTAGTAGATCCCCCACTGCGGAGGTAACGGGCATGAACGACAGGTCTACGGTTA
>QLOK01005248.1:0-20969 GCA_003313805.1 Tricholoma flavovirens
TGATATCCACAATGACCACTAGCACTAGTTCATAAAGTGACAATCCAATTTTTCTTTGATGTTGCTGCCCCCACTGTGGTTAAGCCAGATCTGGCAGTTGTAGGTGTACGAAAGGCTGGCTTTGTTCATTTTGCAGTTGATCCAGCAGATGATACTGAGCCATCATCTTTCTGCTTTGGTGGCATGGTGGAAAAAGTAACTTGAGCTACACAACAAAACAAAGACAAACTACACTGACTCAAAGCCCCCATTGGAGTCACTTGTCTTGTCACCCTCCTCTTCATCATCTAACACTATACTCTCTAACATCTCATCTAAAGCTGCCTGCTCCTTAGCATACTTCTTCCAAAGCCCTGGAATCCGATTTGGGGTAACAATAGCAAGCCCAACCTGATTGTATTGAGAAATGGCATCTGTCTCAGGAGGGTAATCTTGGAGGCTTGTACCATGAAAATGCGAGGGATCCCATTCAACAATTGTATCATTACCTCCTTTGGCCTGAATACCATACTTACAGTTGTAGAAGTGGCCACCCTGATCTTCTCATAAAGTTCTCGATATTGTCCAGGCAGTAGCAAACTTGTGTGGCTGATTGACCTCCTTATGAACAAACCTAGAAGATAAACATTGTCAGTCAGGAGAAGCTGTAATATAACTGGTAGTAAATGCCTAGAATAATTTGCAGCCATTGCACCTGAAGGAGGAGCAAGCTCTGCCCATTCAAAATTGAACAATTCTTCTCCAATTTCCAACACTAACTCCCCTTTAACACTATTCTCCTCAAATCCCCCAACAATCTTCTTGTTCATTTGATAAATCCCAGTCTCAGCAAGCCAAGTGACAATATCATCTGAGAGCTCATCAGGAAGTTGTCTGCGAATAAGCATCCACAGAAGAGAGAAAGCATGGGCAGTCCTCTTATCGAGATGATCGACAAATTCATCAGACAGCTTCTTTGACTTGATATTTTTGACCCAACCAATCGTAGGCTTGCTTCATGCTCTAGCAGGAACTCCAGTCTGAACAATGCTGCCTGGATCAGCAAGCTAACAAAAGTTTAAATCAAGATAATGAATATTAGAACAAAATGCTTACTTGCATGCTCTTGCGATACTTTACATTATCTTTGATGATATCTTCCATGCAATGAAGAAGTGCTGGATGGCCAACAAAATTCCGAATGAAAAGCATCACCAGCTCCTGTGTTCTCTTATTGTAGATGATAACAGTATCCTGCTCTCCAAAATCCCCCTGAAGTTTCTTAGGATCAACAAGAAATAAAGGATATCACTTGTGCCTGGGATTGGGCTGCTCTCCTGTTTCAATGTACCCCTTCCATCTCTGCTCAATCACCAAAGATTCCACCATCCAGTGGTATTTGGGTGGATAAGGGGTTTTGAGCTGGGAAACATATACAACACAAATCTTGCCCAGAAAGGCTGACTTTTTGTCACCAGTCCAATCCAAACTGATCGAGGTACTAAACTGCCTCTTACTGAATTGGTTCTGCAGGAATTATTGCTGCTGCTGGTATAATGCACCACTGATGCGATGAAAGAGGTTATGCGACTGGTAATAATTGCCAAACCAGGTGGTGAAGATGTCAAACTGCTTTGCAGACTCCTTGCCATCAAACTGATCAAAAGCACCAGGCAGGGATTTGCAAAGGTGGGAGATAAAAATTACTTTTCTAGCAGGGGATGTCACAATTTCTAGCAGATCAAGAAGATCAGGATCTTCCTCTACAGTGGTAAAGATTGCAGATTGCTCAGCTCTTGCTTTCTGATTCTTGGACATTGTGGATAGGCAGATAGGTTTGGCAATTAAATGTGGTGTTTACAGGGGCAAGTTGTTGGCAACAATTTGGCAATTAGATGTGTTTTTATGGGTATACCATTAGCCATGTGACCACATGACTTTGAACATCCCATTCCCACAGTTTTATGGATTTTTATGGGTATACCGATAGCCATGTGATCACATGACTTTGAACATCTGTTCCTGGTTTTATGGATTTTCATGGCACCTGATCTTCTCAGGTTTAAAATCTGTTTACACAAGTCCAATGGTGAAGGTTTCGAACAACACAAGATGCTTGCACAGCGTGCCCCCTCCGTAACGCCTTACGGATGCAGTTGACAGCACCGTGTGCCTACCATAACACTTTACAGTTGTCGATGGTTCTCGCAGAACTGTTTCTCCAACTTATATTGTCTTACTCCTATTTGCTAGTACAGTTATGTCTCTACCAGCAAGACAGCCCCTTTTCTTGGGGTTTCCTCTTGCCGTCTTGCTCTTACCACACTCGTGTAATTTTGTTCTAGAAAATCAAACATCGTTCCTCATATGTCCCATGCCCATGCCACCTATTTTGGACAATTGCAGCCTCACACCCTCCCTGAGGGAGATGGAGAAACTGCAAGATTGCGAAAAGAAGACAGTCTCACTGAAACAACCCCTACTTTCATGACTGTCAGACAAACCGAACCACAAAGAGAATCTGAACCTGAACAGTGAGAAAGAGAGCCTGACTATGAATTTAGGAGAGACCTCCTTACAAGGATTGACAAGATTATCCAGGACTTCAGGGAGCAGAAGGTGGCCAAAATCAAGGCTCTTTACCAGATCTTGCAAGTGGCCCAAGAAGCCGAAGTTGATGAGTGTGTCAGACAGACAGCCATCGATGACTACGCCACCCAGATCGACCTTATTGATGCCCAATGACAAACTGCTGAGCAACGGGGTGAACATGCAGCCCAGCTGGTTAGAATCAATGATGATGCAACCACTACAAGAGAACCAGTTAGAGATGAACACCAACAAAGAGATGCTCGGCAGGGAGGATCAGAAGATGATGAAGCAGGGAGGTTCTTGCGAGACCTTCGAAGACAACTCACGAGGAAGAGAAGACATTGAAGCCCAACCAACTCTTCTGACTCAGATGATGATTCAGCCTCAGCAAAGGGAGAAGGAGAGTCAAATAAAAAGAAACGCTTAATCAATCACAACTGCCATGGTACACAGTTGAGACCAATGCACAGAACCGTGAAGTTGATGAGAACCGAAAGAAGACAAGAGAGATCCTCAGAATTTTCCAACGAGATATTACATTTGCAGAGTGAGACATATGACATTCAAACACAGCACCACAGGGTTTCCCAGACTCAGAATGGCGACATATCTTCCATGGAGAAGCAGTCAACCTTGATGTTGTCCTTAGCAATCTCCACCATGTTGCCCCTCCCAAGGAGAATGTTGGCCATGTCAGAAGAACAGAAATATCTCTTAAAATCACAGATCCAGTGCGAAAAGTCCAAATGAGTGGCAACTGGACTGCTGCTTGGAATGTGACCATCAAAGCGACTGCATATGCTTTCCCACACCGAGACAGTGAATGGCGGTAATGGGGAGACTACCTTTCTCTGAGTTCTCAGCCAGACAAACCAGTGCCCATCACAAACTCATTGCCTTTGACAAAGCAGTCAGAACTTGAGTCGGAGGTGGACAAGCCATCTTACTCACAGACTGCAATGAATTCACGGACCTCTACTCCGCATTCCTCCTTCCAGATGGCATCCAAACAGGATCAGTTGGACAACAAGGAGACGGTGAGAAAAGGGCCAGGTCCACCTCTACAGACATCTGTCAAAGGTTCAACAGCACAAATGGATGTCAGAGCACAGCAGGAACCTGCCGTTTCCATCATACCTGCTTCTTATGCAAGCAATCAGGCCATGGAAAAGAAAGCTGCCCTCAGCAGACGTGAGGTGACTTATGGTATGCATCCAAAGTACCTTCGATATAATGTCTGGGAAGCATGGGATGAAGAAGAAGAAGACATACCAGTTGAATCACTCCAATGCCTTGCAGATTGGACAGAACTAGCCAAACCACTTCCCTCAGTACCTGTCACCGAATTCCAAAATGCTGCTGCCATGCACACAATCAACAGCCACCCCAATCTTTTCAAGATCATCACACCAATCAATGTAGACTGTTTTGAGGCCTTACTAGCCTCACACCCAAATCGCCTTTTCATTGAGTCTGTCTGTAGAGGATTGAGGGAGGGTTTCTGGCCATGGGCTGATACTCAGCAAGGGGAATATCCCTCTACAGTTGATGAAGCGCTTGACACTCCACAGAGTGGACCAGAAGCAGATTTTTTGTGTGCACAGCGAGATCTTGAATGACAGGCAGGGAGATTTTCTGGCTCTTTTGGCTGAGACCTCCTGCCAGGAATGCATGCATCACCTGTTCATGCAGTATTGAAACCTCACTCAGATAAACTATGCATGGTGATCAATCAGAGTGCAGGACCTTTTTCGCCAAACTCTATGATCAAGCATGAGGATGTCCGAGGTTTTCCTTTAGATAATATGACTCATCTTGGTGAGGGACTCATACGGTGGCATCAGACGAAACCGAATCGGTTGAGGGTTGTCTACAAGTCCAATGTTGCCGAGGCATACTGATTACTTCCCATGCACCCCTTATGGCAGATCAAGCAAATCATCACAATCGATGGTGAGCGTGACGTCAACCGCAATAACTGCCTTGGTGGGTGAGGATCACCAGGGATCTACATTTCATTCAATGGACTAGTAACCTGGATAGCGCAAAAGATCAAACTCATTGAGTATCTCTGGACTTATATGGATGATTCATTTGGAATTGATGAAGAAGGAAACCTGGTGTGGTACCACAGGTATGAGAGGCACATGCCTAGGAACCAGGTCAAGCTTCTATCCCTTTGGGATGAACTTTGGATTCCTCATCAGCCTCACAAGCAAGTTTTTGGTCCAACACTCACTGTCATTGGAATATACGTCAATCCGAATGGCCTGACTTTCATGCTACCAAAACAAGCACTCGATGAACTCTTGCAGGAAATTGAGGACTTTGCTGTCTGGTCAGGGAAGAAACATGGCGCCTCATGGAGTCTGTGCAAATGGCAGCAGCTCACTGGCTGGATGAATTGGAGCTTTAACGTCTTCCCTCTGTTGAAACCTGCACTCAACCGCTTGTACCCCAAGATTGCAGGCAAAGACCAGCCACTGACTAAAATCTGGGTCAACAACACAGTCCGTGAGGACCTCAAATGGGCAACTCACCATATGCGTGCTTCACTGGGGATCAATTTACTCTCCAGCGTGTCATGGGATGTTGAAGATGCAGATGCTACAGTGTTCTGTGATGCCTGCATGGAAGGACTCACTTTCTATTACCCTGATCGCTCCACTGGTTACTATGCCCCAGTTCCTACCAATACTGCTCACGACATCATTTTTTACTTTGAAGCTTTGGCTGTTGCCAGTGCTTGCAATGACCTGAAGAACACCATGCCGCATCGCTCCCACATCATTATCTACACTGACAGCATGAACACTGTTGACATCTTCAACTCTCTCAGATGTCAACCAGAGTTCAATCCCCTCCTGCGTCACTGTGTCGATGTCATGATCTCACAACAGTTCCAAATTCGAGTCCTCCATGTCCTGGGAGAGCTCAACACTGTAGCTGATGCCATATCATGACAGGAATTCCATTGGGCACAACAACTCGTACCCGGACTGGACATCGAGAGTTTTCAACCCCAACATCTGTCAACGCTGGGGGCTGCTAAAAAATGATCACCTCGCACATCCGTGCCTGGCAACCGTTGCGGGAACCATGGTCATGGGAGCGGCTCATCCAAGAATGAGCTATTGCGCTGGGACAAGCTATCGATATTAGCACTTGGAACAATTACAGTTCTGCTTTGAACTCTTACCTTACCTTCATCCACCTTCACAACTTCCCTGTAGAGCCGACAGCTGACACCCTCAGTCTCTACACTGTTTGGATGTGTCACCACATTAAACCAGACTCGGTTGACACATACCTTTCTGGCATCTGCCAACAACTGGAGCCTTATTTCCCTTGTGTTCATGAAGCCAGGAGGGGACAACTTGTACACCACACACTGGAAGGATGCAAATGGTTACGGGGAACGCCAACCATCAGAAAACAAGCCCTGACAATCGACAACCTCAACACCATGTGCACATCCTATGAAAACACCAGTTCCCATGACGACCTCCTTTTTTGCACACAACTCTGCATTGGTTTCTTCGCGCTGATGCAGCTTGGAGAACTGACATTCCCTGACAATATTGCTCTTCAGGACCCACAAAAAGTGACCAAACGCAGCACAGTGCGCTTACATGCTACCTTTTTCAAATTTTTCTTGCCTGGCCACAAGGCTGACAGATTCTTCGAGGGAAACACAGTCATAATTCGCAAAAACCCACTACCCTGCAATCCCATGCGACTTTTCCAACTCTACATCTCTTCTTGTGATTGCTGCTTTCTGCTGTCATCACTGCTGTGGCTCACAGCCAACAGGGCAGTCCCATCAAGGACTTTCTTCATGCAGAGGATATGTGCTTGGTTTGACAAGGATGTTGCGGGACAATCAATGCAAGCTGGAGGCACCACATCATTGGCAGAGAACGGTGTTGCTCCACACATAATTCAAGGGATCGGGTGATGGGCATCAGCCACATGGCAGATCTACACCTGAAAACACCCCATCCTCCTGCAGGCTATGCTTCATGCATGAACATCCTTGCATCTCACAGCTTCACTGCTCCGCTGAGCACGCTGCACCGTTCATGCTTGGACACTGTGTGAGCTGTGTTGACATCCCTGCTGGGCACTCTGTCCTTGGACTTTTACAGACTTTCTACTTGTTTTTCTTTTCCACTTATTTTTTGGACAAACCTGAACACTCTACTACAGACACATTGCCAATGGACAACTCTTCGTATCTCTCACTCCTCACATCATCACCTCATCTCTCAAACTACATACAACCTTATAGGACTATAGGTGTACCTTGAAGATACTAATATTATGTCATTCGTTAAGGCTGACCCAAAGGGTTGCCAAATGGCTCTTTCCCCTACTTTGTGCCCACACTCTAAACCAAGAGTTGAGAAGAAATGCCAAAGGAAAGACACTAAAAAAAAAGAGCCGACCATGCAAAGAAGGCCAGCAGTGACATGGTCATTGGCAAGAGTAAGAGAAAGGAAGAGCTCCCTTTAATGGTGTTTGAGATCCAAAGATGGCGTTGAAGGATAACTCAGGCCCAGTAATAACAGCAGCAAAACAAAATCGAGTGCCCACTATCATGACTGTGCATCTGACTGATGATTGTACTCAATGGGTTTGTTGACAATTTGAAACAAGGTCTCGTGCTTCCAAACTATTGTACACATGGCCTTGCCAAACAAACCAAAACTCTTCCATATGCATACTCATAGCAAAAGTTTGGTTCGAACCAGGTTCAAGATGGTTCTGAGATTTGTGCCCTGCCCGAACCCAGAACTGGACTTGTGGTCCAGTTCTGCACAACCATCAAACCTTGGACTGAACTTTGGTCCAGTTCCAAAAGGTTCAGGTTCAAACTTTGGTTCAGAACCAGACTGTGGCATCCCTATGTGAGGTAGGGGAAAGTAACTTCAGGCACTCTAGTTCAGCCTGTGCATGTGCTCCCACCAGTTGCAATCGTCTTGTTATGGCTGATTGCTTTGAAGGTCCCCCAATGTGTCAAGGGTTTTTTTTCGATGCCAGTACCAAAGACAAAATCCATGGTTCAGACTGAAGCTCCTTCAGCAGGGCAAGCTCATGAAGTCCTTGAAACCCTGCTGCTTTCCTGACATTGGCATTGAGTGCAGCATCTGCTGATGATTCACAGCCATTTATGAAGTCAGCCTGATGCATGTGGGAAGGACCCCTTGGAGGCCAAACAGGTTGAGGCTGAGGCTAGTCCCCAAATACATATTGTTCCTGCCACACCACACGACTCTCAAGAAATGGCTCAGCATTCAACATTCATGGCCCCACCCCTTCCTCCCCTCCTTGATGTACCATCCCAGGTTGATGCCAATCCTAGGGATGTGGCATTGGCACCCACCAACATTGATTCTCTGATACTCCCCACTCCTGAAACACAGAATTCTGCCTCTTGCCCTCCTCCTGCACAGTTATGCTGTTCACCACACCTATTGTCACCTACTCCATCAGGTGCTCCATCAGGGTCATGTTCAAGAAGTACCACACCTCAGTTGAACCCAAAGAAGAGAGTGGGAACTTCGGAGGACAGAGGTGAAGCGAAATGAGGGAAAAGGGACTGAGTTGGACTTTCTGTTACTTTAATAGACATGTATTGTAAATTTCCTCTGCAAACTTTACTACTTTCATTCTTTGTCTTCTCCTGAGACATATATAGTAAATTTACTATGCAAAGTTCACTCTTTTTACTCTCTGTCTTCTCCCAACAATCTGCATAGAGACAGCTTCTTGCTGTGCAAGATGTTGTTTGATTGACTTGCACATAGTTCGACTGAGGTGTATCTGTGATTTGCAAGGGATCAGGGAGTTCAGAGTTGGGTGCCTGTACTGCTGTTGATTGTCAGTGTGATTACTTTCACTTGGGTTTCCCTTTTGCCTTTTTTTTGCCTCTTGATTGACCTTGGGGCCTGGCATTAGCATCAGCATGCAGGCCAGTGCCAGTGATCAACTTGGCATTGGGTATTGCATCAGCATTCTGTCGTGCACTGTGTTTGGAAATGTGTCAGGAAGGTGGAGGGTTATTTGAATCATCAGGATAATGTGTTGGAGACACACTCCCATCACTGGCTTCGATTGCTTTGAACCTGAAAGCTCTCTCAGGACCCTGTGCTGTTTGCCATTGCAGAACATGGTTGAAGAAGTCTTCTGTGGCACTCTTGTGCATGTTCTGTGGGTCTCTGAATTTGAACCTGGCTGGGAGATATTCAGGATTAATGAATACAGAGGTCCAATCAGCGATTGCTTTGAATGGGATATGGTAACTATGGCCATTGTTTGCTAGTTCTGCATGCAGATAAGTAATGGTTTGTGGAATAAGAAGTCAACATACTATAATGCTGCCCAACAAACAACATAAACCATTCTTCCAGTTCTCTTTTCTTGTATTGTGATCCTTTCCATGGTGTGGGAAGGATCAGGAACCCATTGTTAGCCATTGTTAGTCGGATTAGTGTTGTGTTAGGTTGCAATGCTGTCCTTGAAGTAAGGTCTGATGTGCATAAACCCTTGACATAACTCATCAAGTTGTGCTTCAGCTCAGTGAATTGATCATGATACATATCCAGAAACGATCATGCAGGGGTGGCCATCAGAGAGGCAATATTTTCATGACTGTAGTTGGCATCAGCATCAGCAGTAAATGATTTGACTCATGCATCAATAGCCATCAAACCATTAGGTGCAGTATAGGCTGTTAATGTCACAGACAGAACCCCCATTTCTAGCCACTGTTGTTGTGCGCTCTCCTCCACATGCTTAACCAGGTTTTTCTCTGCTAGACTGTAAAATTGTTAGTTACCACCAGCATTGGCAGTGGCATTGGCATTGGCAACAGCATCAGCATTAGATTACCTTCGCTTCATCTGCTCCATATATCTTTCCTGCATCATTTTCTCCCACTTGGCATCAATGACTGCTTTCTCCTCTGCAGTCATGTTTTTGAAAACATGCTTGATAGCTGGCAGTCGCATCTTGAACCATCCAAGTGTACTTGTGGTGGCATCCTCAACACCTAACAGATTGGAGATCTCCTGGAGAGCTCAGTCCTGGTATAAGTTTCAAATGGCTTCTGACTGCTTTACCTTGAAATTGTTTGATTTGTGCGAGCAGCTTTTGGTCATTCGCCAGTTGTTGGAAAGCCAGGTTGTTAGTTCCTGGCAATGTGATCAATAATACAACCTTAACATGCTTGAGAGTTTACCTTTGCACAAATGTGACTCTCCTCCACATCCATTGGGGCCCTGTCAATTGACACCAGTAATTGAACATTGCAGGGAGAATGTCACACTTGAGCATTGCAATCAGTTGGCTTTCAATTCCTGTGATTGGAATGCAACTTTATAAGGCTCGATGATCTTCCGCTCTTCAACCAAATATCTGCTCCCCTTCTGGTACTGTCTCAACCATGTGTTCTCTCTCTGATGGCTCAGGCGGCATTGGAGGGGTTTGATGTGGAAGAAAGATTTGACCTTTTGATTGGCATAACATATCATCAAAGATATCCATCAGCAGAAGGATCACACATGAGGATCACACAAGGATCACACAAGGTCAATAGTACAATAGCCCATCAATGCATGTAGTTGATTCACCTTAAATCATGAGCCTAACAAGACCTCCTTACAAGCGAAAGAGAAGATCAATGAAGAATGCCCCCCTGCATGAGGATGATGATGAAGCAGTCGATACTGTTACACATGTAGAAGTTGAGGTCAAGGACTAAAAACAAAGCATGTCAAGGTCCCCCTGACTGCAGTTATGGAAGAACAGGGTCCATCAAATTCTGGTATGCATGATAATCTAGATGTAGCTCTAGATTGGGATATGAAAGAACCTCAGGTGGCTGAGGAGCCAAGTCAGTCACACATTGGCATGGTCAGTTTCTGACACTGATTGACTTACTGAGGCTCATATTCAAATAATAGAGACAGCGAGACTATGTACTGGAGTTTGTGGGGCGAGTGGATGAATTGCAGCAAGCATCCCTGTCTTGGCAGGTGTGGTTGGTTAACAAACAAGTTTGCAACCACTGTCTACTCAATAAATGGGCAATTTGGAGATGTGTCGATTGTTCACTGGGAAGCATGCTTTGCTGCATGTGTATGTGCATAACCCACAGGCAAAGTCCCTTCCATTGCATTGAATGCTGGACCAGCATGCGCCTCCACCAGGCTGAGCTATGGGAGGTCGGCACATACCTTTTAGTCCAACATCAGACAGATCAGCCAATTTGCAATGCTCTTGACTTCCAAATGAAATATCTGGAGACATTTGAAGACATGAAGGACAAAGCAGAGCAAGAGTCCACCAATTGGCAGGCCAATGATCGGCATCAGCACTCTTCACCTGACTTGGCATCAGGAATGACAGCACATGGCATTGGGGCCGATGAAGAACCTGGGGCTGATGATGAAACTGGGGCTGACTCAGCATTTTTTGATCACCTTGATGCTCTCTGGCATCAAGGACAGGAGAATATTGATGTTGAGGATAGTTTACAAGACTTCTTTGATGGCAATGATTGTTAGGAAACATGTACAGTTACCTACTATAATTTTTCCCTATATTTAGAATATGTATGCAACTGTATACTTGTGTCATAAAACAGTATTCAAATATTGTACAACAATTGTAACTTAGTATATAAACCAATCAATACCAAGAGACACATCAGTTGTGTTCTCTTAGGATTCCCACCATCACATTGTGTGCAGAAACACCTTTGTCAACCAACCATTCTATTATTACCATATCACATCAAATTTTGATCCCCCTTTCTATATTTGTCACATCTTCTTGTGGAGCATGCACAAAGATCTTAGTGTGGATTTGGTGTTGCCCTGACAGAAGAACACAACTCTTATTCTGCGCACCCTCACTTTTGTTTCACCCTGCCACATCTAATTACCAATCCCCAATCCTCTTGTCATGAAATGAGAGTAACTTGTGTTTACATAATCTACTTTCACTTCATAATCTGTGTATCAGCACTGCCTTACATTGTGGTCATCAGTGCTTGAAAGGCAGTACTCATCTGTAGGACAGCTGCAACCAGACAATCATTCAGCTCTGGTTTAGTGTACTATTTTTAGTACTAGTTATGCCCTTTTGCATTAGTGTAATAATTGCTGAATTGGATTGCTGAAGAAAAGGTCCCAAGTCAGTCAAAGAACCTTGTTAGGTTTATTTTTAGCAATGACATCATGACTGATCACATAATTTCCTATTCTGCTAATCACGATCTTATGCTGGAAGAGAAGGTTGATGTGCTCACCATGCAACTTTCTCAACTAGTAAATTACATCACACTCCAAAACCCTGTTCAGCAGGCACCTACTGTGGAGGAAGAGGTGGATGGATTTTTATCTCCTCATGAGGAAGAGTCATCGCAAAATATTGGAGATGGCAAAGTTCGCTTATCTAAATTTGCACTGCCACAATTATTTGATGGAACAATGAAGGATACTAAATCCTTTATTAGTTCTATTATATTGTATATTAAAGGTTGCAACCCTGAATTCCATACAACTGAATCCAAAATAATGCTCATGCTATCCTATATTCAAGGGGGCAAGGCACAATTTTGGAGGAATGAAGCCATCAATCAAATTGCTCAGGGTCATGAGCTGTTTAAGAGTTTCCAAGATTTTTTGGATAAAGTGGAAGCTCAATTTGGAGATCCTAATCCAAAGGTGACAGCAGTAGGAAAATTGAAGACCATGCAGTGATAGGTCCACCTTGCAGTATGAGCTCTGGGAGTATCTGGGAGTACTCAGGTACATTTCGCATTCCTTATAACAGGTTTGCGCAGCAATACAAAGGCCTCCAGACTCATTTGAATGCATTTAGAATGATTTAAAATGGTTCTGAGCAAGATCAAATGATATTGCACCCCTCAAAGACCTCATATTCAACTTCAATCATTCACAGATCAAGTTTACATATTCTTTGACACCTCTCGAGTATTAGATGACCACCTTTGATGCTCCTCTGAATGTTCTAACAAGTTCAAATGGACACAATGTACACTCAAACAGCTCAAACAATTTCGATCATGTTCGAACTTCAAGGATCTTTCTCAAATCTCATTGCAACATCTTTAGGCTATCTACCGAGTTATGTCGAGCACTGTAGGAGCTTTGACAAGCTTTGTGATCACCACAATCATCTTTGATTGACCTTGATCAATTTCAAGCAAACTTCGACCACATTTAGACCTATTCAAGCACTCCAGTGGCTGTCCTTCTTATTGTCAAATGTTGTACCTTGCTACTACATTGTTAGAGGTCATATGACATGCTCATCAGACACAAGATAACGAAAAACATCGCATTTTCAAATGACATGGGATGATTTTCCAAGTATTTTGAACTCCTCAAAGGGGGAACATGGTATTACAAACTGTTTATATCATTTCTGCATCATTTATTGTTTTACCCATCGTTTTTAGGCCCATTTATTCACTTACTTCCTGCCTTATGTTTGCCTCATGTTACATTGTCCCTTTTAGCATCATTTTCTTAAAGTCTATAAAAGCTTGTATCACTTATCTTTTCGACAAGAAACCATTTGAGTTCACTTCACTATCGTCTGATTTAAGATGTCTGTTACTGGAGGCTTTCTCAGTAACACATTCTATCTTATCAACTCAGAGGCTTTCTGAGTGGCGGAGGGTGGATCTGCTTGTAGAGTTGAGAACGTGAATTGCTCAGGTCAAGCTGAAGAGCGAGACCTCCTAGTACTAGAGTTTATATACAAGAATGGTGGTCCTTATCTACCAATGGGCAAATTAGATGAGAATCAGGGAGAGAGAACAATAAAGGATAATCGTCAAGGGAATAGTAAGGGAATAGTCGGTAAGGAGAAGATAGGGATCGGAGGAAGCAATAGGGTAATAGTCCATTGGGATAGTAAGCAGGAATGAATAATAGAAAAGATAAGAAAACAATATCCAGTTCATCTGTTGCTTGCAAGATTTGTAACATTACCCTGTTTAGTCTGTGGCTGGAGATGGGAACATGGCCTGATGTGCCTGTGATGAAGTGGGCATCGAGATAGGAGACATTGGTGAAGGTTTATGAGATGGAAGGGGGCTTTCGGGAGTGGCCAGAGAGGAGGGTATCTCAACTCTCAATGGGGTAGCTCATTGTTCGAACATTGCTTGTCTGGTCCATGCCCGAGATGGTATGGTGAGACCACTTGGTGCACATAAGGGTGGTGGTGGTTGGAGATCATCTAGTTCCAGCTCTTCGTTATTGGTATTGTGGTTAAAATGGATGGTGCTGGTTGTGTTTGGATATGTGGGAGGGGACACCCTTGGGAAATGGCATTCTTGCCATCATGAAATTTGTAGAAGAGTGAAGAAAATGATGACTAGGGTTAGCACGATTGTGAAGGTGATCAGGATGGGTTTAACAGGCCAGGGGTTTTCAGGTGATGAGGAGAGAGTACAAGTAGTGGTGGTTTCACAGATTGTGGTAGAGGACATCTTGTTGAAGAGAGAGGAAGAGGATGCTTTGAAAGATGAAGAGTGAAGTGAACAGATATAAAAGAAAGAGAGAAGAATAAATGAATATATAGAAAAAGGAAATCTATGATATTTGGTCTTGTTTGGGGTTAATAGTTCCTGATCGGTTCTCCAGTGATATTTGCCCAGGCAGCGTCATTGAAGGTATCGGAATAGTTAGTGTTGTGTGGTTCTTCTTCAAGGGTGGGACAGTGGATCAAAGGGTGTCTGGGAGCAGTTTTCTTGCAGTGAATGCAGGTGGTGTGAGTGCAGTAGGACAGGAAGTGTCCTTTTCATTTACATATGTAACAGTAGGGTCCTTTCTTGCCTTTATCTTTCTTTTGGATGATTCTGTCAGAGGGGGTTGGTGAAGGTCGATTGTTAGATGGAGGGAGGAGAGGTGATAGAATTGGTAAAATTCCTGTGTTGAAGAGGGTGGAGAGTAAGGTGCACTCCTGTGCCTGTGCGTTAGCAAGGATCTGCTGGTTGAGGGACCAGGCATTATACAGGGGGACTAGATTGGGATGTTGGAGCAGGGCTCATCAGATAGCTGGCTGGTTGTCGTGGTTGGATAGGAACAGGTAACTGGGAAGGATGTGTAAAGCGATGGGAAGGGGCATATCAATGGTAATAGTCTTTGTTATTTTTTTGTTGTTTTGTTTTTTTGGTTAGAGTCTTTTTCTTCTTTTATAGTCTGTCAATAATTCTTTAGTGTGAGATAGGTTCCGCTCTGGCTCCCAGGAATTCTCCGAGGTTGGGTAGCCTTTCCACTTTATCAAGTAGTGGTATCCTCACAGCTTCTTTCTGTGCATGATCAATGCTTCCACTTTGTATTCTTTTTCTCCTTCAACAAGGTCCGGTGGTGGTTCTGAGAAGCTTTGTCCATGGGTGTCAGTTTTGAAGAAAGGAGTAAGGAGGGTGGCATGGAAGACTGGGTGTATTCTCCATTGTCTTGGGAGGTTTAGTCAGTAGTTTAGAGGATTGAGAACTTCTTTTATTGTAAACAGCCCTTGACATTTCAGGGCCAGTTTCCTAGATGAATAGGGAGTTTTTAAGTTCTTTGCTTCAAAGCCATACATACCTTCTGTCCTAGCTTGAATGGGGAGAAGTTTCTATGGACTCATTCAGAGACCATCTGTCTGGCGAGTTCATGAGTTGCCAAAGCTTCGTCTCACGCTTTCTGGAGGAGGACAATCCTCTTCTCTAATTCCGGTACATTAGTTTTCATATAAGGAAGTGGAATCGCCTTTGGTTCATAACCCATCATAAGGTAGAATGGGGAGTTCTTCTGCACCGGGTTTGTCCTTTGATTGTGCATAAATTCTGCTGTGGGTAGGAGTTGCTTCCAATCTTCTGGGTTGTTAGAACAAAACATCCGAAGGTAAACTTTGATCTCTTGGTTTACCTGTTCAGTTTCCCTGTTGGTCTGTGGATGATAAGTGGTGCTCATTGCCAATTTAATCCTGAGGATCCGTCCAAGTTCTTGGAAAAGTTGAGAGGCAAATCTCAGGTCTCTGTCAGAGATTAGCTTATCAGGGAGGCTGAACCTTTTGTACACATAGTCCAAGTAGAGGGAGGTGGCTCCTATAGTGTCAATGGTTTTGTTACAAGGGATTAGAATTACCCCCTTAGTAAGCCCATTGTCTACCATGACCATAAATGCATCAAAACCATCAGACTCAGGTAGGTCCGTGATGAAATCCATGGTCACGAGGGCAAACAGGCACAGGACATCAGATTTGATGGGAGATAAAGGTGGCATCATTGGGTGAGTGTTGATCTTCATCTGCTGGCAGCCTGCGCATCCCTTCACATAGTCTTTTACGAATGTGACCATCCCGGGCCAGCAGTAGTCTCTTCATAGTAATTCAGTTGTTTGCCATTGTCCAGGGTGTCCTCCGTGTAGCGAGTTGTGATATTTTCCCACTAATTGTCTGCGAAGGTTTATGTTGTTGGGCACATAACATCTATTATTAAAGAAAAGTAAGCCGTCTTCTACTTTCCAGTCTTCTAGGGATAATTTGATCAGTGGAGTCCCTTATGCTTTGAGGGCCTTGATCATGTCTTGTACTAGGTCCTCTTTCATGATTTGTTTGGTGAATAGATCATGTATGTATTGCCATGTCAATGAATTTAATGAATAAGTTGTCCAGTAAGAGAGTAGCATCTTCATTGTCAGTGTTTTTTTCGGGGACATGGTCTTCCCTTCGAGACAGTGCATCACTCTGCACCATTTGTGATCCAGGAATGTGGACTAACTGCAGGTTGAATTCTGAGAGGAACAGGCTCCATCGGGCCTGTCTTCTGTTGAGCTTTTGCCCAGTTCTGAAGTAGGTGTGGTTCTTGTGGTCGGATAAGATGGTCATCGGGTGTTCTGAGATGAGTAGGTAGTGCCTCCATGTTTCCAGTGACTGTATAATCGCTAGGAGTTCTATGTTGTAAATTTCATAATTCATTTCTGTAGGGGTAAATGAATGAGAGATATAACCGCAAGGATGCCATTCTCTGTTAATGTCTCTTTGTCGGAGGACTGCTCCCATGGCCCATTTCGATGCATCTGATTCTATCACGAAGGGTTTGGTGGGGTTGGGCATTAGCAGTACTGGAGTTTCAGTGAATTTCTTCTTGAGGGTGTTTGACATTCTGGGGTCCATTCAAATCACTTGGTTTTCTTTGTTAATTCATTGAGTGGTTTTGCCAGGTCAGCAAAGTGTCTGATGAATTTCCTGTAAAGGTTTCTGAAGCCCAAAAATGATCTTACCGCTTTGACATTGGTTGGTTCAGGCCATTCCTTTATCCCAGCCAGTTTCATTGAGTCCATAGAAATTTTGTTAGGTTCGATGATCATTCCTAGGAATTCTACCTTTTGTACCCCGAATTTACATTTCTCCACTTTGAGATAAAGGTCATGTTCTTGGAGCCGTTGCAAGACCCATTCCATCCTGATTTGGTGTTCCTGTTTTTCTTTGGAGAAGATGAGAATATCATCCATGTAGATTATTACCCATCCTTTGTGTAACGTGTCTTTGAAAATGTCATTCATCATCGCTTGAAAAGTGGGGGGTGAATTGCATAGCCCGAAAAACATTACCATTGGTTTGAATAATCCTCTGTTGGTTTTGAATGCAGCTTTCCACTGGTCCCCATCTTTTATCCGGATATTGTAGTAACCCCAGCAGACATCCATTTTCGTAAACCATTGCATGCCTTGTAGTTTGTCCATTAAATCTCCAACCAAGGGAAGCAGGTAGGCGTTCTTGACAGTTCCTTTATTCAGGTATTGGTAGTATTGGCAAGGTCAGAGCGCTTCAGAGTCTTTCTTTGTTATGAAGAAAAAGGGAGAGGCCATTGGGGATTTTGAAGGTCAAATATATCTTCTTTCCATAAGTTGTCATTGATGAACTCGTCCAATTTCTGCTGTTTGGTAAGCGAGAGAGGATAAACCTTACAATCTTTTGGGACGATATCTGGCTTGAGGTCGATAGCATGGTCCCAGGGTCTTGGGTCTGGGAATCTTTCTGATGCCGTTTGTTCGAATACCTTTCTCCAGTGAAGGAACTCAGGAGGTAAAAGCTGTTCAAGGGGTTTGCCTTTTTCTTGTCCTGCGCTGTGTGCCAGGTGTTGGGATACCAATGTCTTTACCTTGATCCATAGGTCGTTTTTTTTTGTGGTCATAGATTGATTGCCCTTCTTCGGTCAATTCTCCAGTGATCGGGTCTCCCAGATCATACTCCTGCGGTCCTTTGACCATGCGGAATATGCTGGTGGGTTCATCTTCATCTACTTCTTCAGTGGTTGTCTTGAGTGTCCTTTTCTTTCCAAGTATGCCATGGTTCCTCCTGGTTTTTTCCATGATCCTTCATATTTGAGCAAGGCATTGATCTTCCCTGAATTCGAAGGTTCCTTCTCTCCAGTTAATTATAGGGTTTACCTTTTGCAGCCATGGTACCCCCAGGATGATCGATTCATTTCCCAATCCAGTGACTAGGAATGTTAGCTTCTCTTTTCTTCTGTGGATTGTCATTTCTTCTTTGGTGCACCAGGTAATGGTTCCTTTCTTGTTTGGGGTTCTGTCCATGTTTTGTACCAAGACTGGTTTTGCTAGTTCGTGTAGTTTTATCTGTGCATTTTGGCGAATCTGTGGTCCATGAAGACTCCTCCTGCCCCACAGTCGAGGAGGGCTTTTGTGTCAATGTCTTTTCCTTTGTCCACTCCCACTTTGATAGGCAAATGCATGGATTGATTGTCTAGAGTGGCTAGTAATACAGAGCAGACAGAAAGCTCAGTGGTACCTGGCGTTGGTTCAGGCCGCTTCTTTAAAAACCCATTTCCTCCATGAGTGTGAGGGTTTTTCCCCTTTCCTCTTCATATAATTCTCCTAGAATAGCTTTGATGTTTGCATATGCTTCTGCTCCCTTTCTTTTTGGGAAGAAGCAGTTCATCTGCTCTGGTCATTGGTACTCATGGTTATTTGTTTGTCGATTTAGTTGCGGGAAGTCCCTGCGCTTGTGATCGGTGGCTCTATGTCCAGGGCTGTGACATACGAAGCAGAGTCCTTTCTGCATGTGTTCAGTTTGTTCTTGCTGGGATAGTCAGTTTATCTCCAGCATCAGTTTTGTTACTTTGGGAGGAGTAGTTGTTTTCTTCTCATGAGTCTCTCATGCTTTCCTGCAATAGCCTTCACTCTTCTCCAATTCCCATCATACTTTGATGCAGCTTTGATTATTCCATCCAGGGTGATCAGGACATTTTCCATAGTGAAGATTTTGTCAAGGAGAGCTGGTTTCAGGCCATCCATGAAGTATTCAATGAGTGCGGTATCCTCAGTGAGTCCCAATCTTCCTTTTAGGATAAGGAATTGGCTGATATAGTCTTCTAGGTCATCACCCTGTTTCAGGGTTTTCATTTCTGTCTGGGCCAATCCTGCATCATCTATAGGGGAGAAAGCTTCCTTCACTTCTGTCACAAACCTTTCCCAGGTCCCCAAATTGGTCCTATTCCCTCACTCTAATGCCCATGCTGATGCTGTTCCTCCATTCATGAAAGAGAGGGTGAAGATGATCTGCTTCTCATCAGTATCATAGATGGCTTCATTTACTCAGAAAAAGAGTGACACTTCCTGGAGAAACTTTGTTGTTTTGGTTCAATCTCTGGTGAAGTCAGACAGAGCCCTGATCTTGATTTCCCTTCTTGTCATGTCAGTGTATAGATCATTGTCATCATCAAAAAAGGTGAGCACTGGCAGTTCTGGGGATTCTTGTTTAATCTTTGGTGATTCTTCTTCTTTGGCTGAGAAGTCTTCTTCTTTCAAAAATCTTCCTGGTTGTCCTGGTTCTGTCTTAGTAAACCACTTTCCCTGTGTTTTTGAAAATTGAGTTTGTCTTCCTTGGTAACTATACCAGAGCCCGTCTTTGGTGGTGGCTCCTCTTGATGGTTGATCAGTGGACTGCTGTCTTCGAGACATGTTTGCCTACTCTTGGGGTAAGAGGGTGTTTGATGTTCAGCTTGACCTTTTGTTAAGACAATAGCCTCAACTCGAGTACAAGCACTCCTAATGATAAAGTCGATCACTAGTTAGTCGTTCTGTCTGTTACTGGAGGCTTTCTCAGTAATTCATTCTATCTTACCAACTCAGAGGCTTTCTGAGTGGCTGAGGGCAGATCTGCTTGTGGAGTTGAGAATGTGAATTGCTCAGGTCAAGCTGAAGAGCAAGACCTCCTAGTACTAGAGTTTATATACAAGAATGGTGGTCCTTATCTACCAATAGGGCTGTTCACAGTAGCCATTTTCGGGCCATTTTCAGCTCATTTTCAGCTTCATTTTTGGATCATTTTTGGTTGTTTGGCAGAAGAATGATCAAAATGGACCGAAAAATGAAGTCAAAAATGATGTGAAGAATGGCTACTGTGAACGCTCTGAATGGGCAAATTAGATGAGAAGCAGGGAGAGAGAACAATAAAGGATAATCATCAAGGGAATAGTAGGGAATTGTTGGTAAGGAGAAGATAGGGATCAGAGGAAGCAATAGGGTAATAGTCCATTGGGATAGTAAGCAGGAATGAATAATAGAAAAGATAAGAAAAGAATATCCTGTCCATCTGTTGCTTGCAAGATTTGTAACAAGTTGAAAAAGGAAAAGAAGGTGAAAAAAGAGAAGGGTAGCACAGGGAAGTATTCAGTCACAGTAGAGGAGGTTCCTGATGAAGACATGCCTAATTGGGAGAAACTGATCATGATTGAGAAAAATGATCCCAATGATCTATTTTGGTTCATGGAGGGCAATCGTGGAATCCAAATCCCCCAAAGATTGATAAAACCATGGAAGAGTTGGTACCTGAGAAGTATCATAATTACTTATCAGTGTTCCAAAAGAAGGAATCAGAAAGAATGCCAAGAAGGAAACCATGGGATCATGGAATCAAGATGAAGCCTGGATTTGTGCTGAAGAAATCAAAAGTCTATCCCTTATCTCCACAGGAGCAAAAAGAGGTTGGTGATTTCATTAATGAGCAGTTGAGGAAAGGCTATATATGTCCATCAAAATCCCTGCAAACTTCACCTATATTCTTTATTCCAAAAAAAGATTTGAAGAAGCACATGTGTACTGACTACTGCTATCTAAACAAGTGGACAGTCAAAATTTTGTATCCCTTACTTTTAATCTTGGAGATCATTGACAAGGTTGGAAAGGAGAAGAGATTTACAAAATTGGATTTATGATGGGGTTACAATAATGTATGCATCAAGGAAGGAGACAAGTGGAAAGCCACTTTTGCTACATGTTGAGGATCATTTGAGCCATTAGTCATGTTTTTTGGAATGACTAATAGTCCACCCACTTTTCAGAATA
>QLOK01005258.1:0-10393 GCA_003313805.1 Tricholoma flavovirens
GCACTGGCTGCACCAAAGGCCTCCACTCTCCGAGATGAACTTCAACGTTTCCTCAACTCAGATCCTGAATTCGTTCAGGATGTTCTTCTTTGGTGGTTTGAACATCGACACGTGTATCCGCGGCTCTCGTGCATGGCAATGGATTATCTTACAATACCGGGTGAGTGGCTTGATCTGGTTTTCGAGTAAACTAATACATTCTGATTGTTAGCGACCTCTGTTAATGTCGAGCGTGTGTTCAGCAAGGGCCGCATTCTTTTATCACATCTACACTCTCGCCTCTCAGTACAGTCAACTCGTGCATTGATGTGTCTTGGGGTTTGGAGCAAAATGGGTTATGTGAAGGATATGGACGTGAAGTCAGCTACTATACTCCCTGAGGTTGATGGAGAGGAGGAGGAGCTTGCCGAAAATTGGGATAGGATCATGTTCGAGTAGTAGTTAGTATATCTTCACATATATAGCCATACCCTTGTGCCATACCCTTACGGGTATACTGTACCAGCTGTACCCTCGGGTACCCGTACCCCTAGACATATAAACCCGTACCCTTGTCAAAGGGTAGGGGTTTCGAAGGGTAAGGGTGTGGGTAGAGAAAAAAATACCCAAGGGTTACCCATGACAATCTCTATTTGCAACACATTCTTCATGAAGAGGCTTATCGACTTACAGCAGGATGAGGATGGCCCTGACTGCTATGCTACAGGTGCCAACTATGCCTGACTCCAAGAAAAGGGACAAGAGTTGGCAAAATGGGTCCTGGACATACTCATAACAATTGCCAACATCAGGTCCAACCATTGGGTGGCCATCATCATTGATTTCAAGTCTTGAAATATTTTGTATGGTGATTCAATGGGGGCACAATCAATGATGACATTGAGAAGGCTCTTACCTGGTGGATTCATCACCATACTGGAAAACATTTCACCAAAGGATACCTTCCAATAACATGCCAGTGGGATGGCCATTCATGTGAGATCCTGGCTTGGGCTGCACTTGCATGCTTTCTCTTCCCCAGAAAGTATTTACTTGTTGATGCTGGACTTCTTGCAAACAAAAGGTTGAGGATGTTTCTTTGAGTTATAATGAAAAGGTGAGCAAGGATTACAACTCACAAAGCTTTGTTATTAATGAAAAACAGTCTTTCAATGCAATGGCAGAGGGATACAAATTTACTGTTCAAGCTCCTGACATGGAGTCATCTGACAGCAAGGTAGAGGTCTATGAAACTCCTCAAGTACTTGATACTGGCCTTGGGAGAACCATGGAAGAGAGCCCATCAGAGAATGAAGAAGAGAGGGCTTCAAATTTCACACCTTCATCACCTTCACTTTCCTGTGCCATCACCCCACTTTCTGGTCCAGTTACTCCACCTACTCAGATAGCAAGCAGCTCAAAATGGATGTTTACACCAGAAGGTTCACTGCAGGGCCATGAAAAGAAGAAGTCAAAGCTGAAAACAATCACCTCCACCATTCAGAATGCATTCAAGCTGTCAAAGGAGAGAAAGGACCTTGGTCAGGAACCTATATTTGGATTGCTCAAATTCTTCTCAAAGGGGACAGCAGAGGATAAAAAGGCTTGCTTTGCAAGAGAAAATGAGCAAGCAGAGAACACATGGTCACTCAGCAATGTTGAAGCACAAAATCTTCAGATGGAAAAGAAGCAATATGAGAGGGAGTTAGCATGTCACTGCCAACAAAAAAGAAGGCAATTACTAAGGGAGATGGAAATAAAAGCAAAGGTGTGCAGTTCTGGGGGGACAAAATGAAAAGTAAGCTACATTGAAATTTTAGTTGATGAATTGTTACTAAATCAAGGATGAAGCTCATTGAGATGGAGCTTGAAGATTCTATGGACCCCAGCCTCAAGAAGATAAAAGGAAATATTGTGGAGCTAACATGACCAGCAAGGGATCTGAAAGTCAAGATACATGCTCAGAATCAGAACCCTCAATGTCAGAAACAGAAAAACAAGCCCAGAGCTTCCAAATACAACAATTGGTTAACACCATTCTGTTGGACACAAATTGTCATCATGGCCAAGCAAGTTGGCCAGTCTATGGGAGCATCAGGTATTGCCATTCATTTGAAGAAGCACAATCCAGTTGCCTTTGGTCAAATAAGCCATAACAGGATTGAGGGTTGGATTGACCATTCTAGTGGGACAGATAGGGAAGCTACACTGTACCGAATAATATGGTATATAGAATGTATACGTTGGACCGAATGAGGTTCATGGAAGCCTGTAGAACGCTCTCATAATCAGTATACCATGTTACTGCTATCAAATAGATACCATTTTACTATTCTTGGTTGTTATGCATGGAGAATGTTAATAGACAGATCAGTGACCTATGAGATAGCTTTGGACACAGTACTGGGCATCAGCATCGGCATTGGCAACAGCAATGGCAATGGCCCAGGCACAGAAGTGTGGCATTGGCATCAGGCACTACTGCACCATAACAGTGCAGCCAAGCTGTCTGTACCTATAGGAAAATTCATATGTTGTAGTATGAAGACCACTGAGGATAGTGCCGAGTGCTGCTCTGGCTTGGCAACCTGGTGGCTGATATGAATGCTGATCCCACTGGAAAAAAATCCTGATGTTGTGCAGTGACATGTACAATAAACTCAGTAAACTCACTCCTTGTGATAATTGATGTGTTGTAGTTTGAAGACCAATGAGAGTGGTGCTGAGTGCAGTTCGGGATCGGCAACCTGGTGACTGTGGCCGATGCCGATGCCGATGCCATCAATAAAATTTTTGATGTTGTACAGTGAAATGTATGATATACTGTAGTCATTAAATTCACTTTTTATAATAATTGACTAGTTGTAGCACAAAGACCAATAAGGTGGTGCTGAGTGCAGCTCAGGATCGCCAACTGGGTGGCCGATGCCGATGCCGATGTTATGAAAAAAATTCTGATGCTGTACAGTGAAACATATGATGTAGTCATTATTGTGTTTTGCACGTGACTTTGCCAAAACGAGAAACATGCATGTTTTCAAGCTTGAACTTCGGATTGCTATATCTCAATAACCCCTTGACCAAATCACTTCAAACTCGAAATTTGGGCCATTCGATGCACTGTCTAGGTGCTTGCCAACTTACAGCCCACAAGTTCTCATTTTCAACAAGTCAAATTTTCGGTGGGTGGTGGGGGAGCATGGAGCATCGAAGGGCTCTAGCACATCCAGGGGTGTTGGGAATGCTCTGAGAATTTTTACCCGTGTTCTTTAGTATATCCTCTAGGTGTTCACATGTTTTTTTTAACCCATACAGTCTTCGTTTCGGGCCCAACTCCCCATGTCAAAACCAAGTCCCAGATTCTTATGCCACCCACATTGCACTGCCCACACACCATCTTACTTGTATAAGCATTTGTATGTTGTCAGTGCAATCACTCATTTGCCAATTTCATTGAAAATAAACCTTTTTTGACCAATGCGACATTTTCCTCAGCATACTGAATCAATAAATCTGCTGTANACGCCAATGAAGAGCCAATCTCCCAGCTTCTCAATGGTATCAAACATTCACTGCACTAGTCAATTCTCCCCCGTTTATTAGTGGGAGAGAGTCCATCATCCACCTCTGAGACAGTGTTATCTTTGACGGTGTCAAATTTCCATTTCTTGAGATCCAGCACCTTCACCTCTAGGCCTTCAAAGTGTTTGGTGAGCATGGAAAATTGCATGTATATCTTTTGCCATACACCATCAAATGCTTTCTCATCAAAGTTGGGAAGGTTTGCCTCAGCAGCCTGGTAACGATTCCATAAGATGAGTAGGACTATGGAAACTGCTTTAGTGAGCGACTTGAACTCCTTTGGCACACTTCCAGGTACCCATTTGGGCAATCCAGCGAACAACATCCCAACCCTTTGGCCAGAAATGGATGTAGGGTGGAAGATCTCTCTTGCAAATTCAATGCATTGATTATGCACCTTACTATTCTTGAGGTTGTAGTTGGCAGGAATGTAATGGAAGAGTGCGCAACACGTGATCCAGCAGAGAGACTTGTGATCGTGGAGGGGATTAGACAGGACATTGTGATAGGGAAGTCCCTCTTGTTGTTCTGGGGATGATGAATGATTTGTTGATTCGACAGTCTCAACTTCCACTGGCGGAAAGAGGTATCTTCCAAGCTCTATTTCTATGGCTGTGAATTGTTGTGTTCCATAAGCCATCACATTAGATGAGACTGCTTGTCAGAAGGGAGGCATGAAGACATACCATTTTGACTTCATGGGTTTGTAACGAAGAAAGTTCCTTTAGGAACTCTAAATCCGATAGTTGTCCCATGCCTCGATAGAATAAAATATTCCCAGTGCTTATGTCTCGATGAACACACTTCAAGCGGTGGATAATTTCTAGAGCTAGAGCCAAAATAGATGTCAGAAGTATAGTCAACACAAGTCAACTGGGATTTTACCAATAGTTGCATCAGTGAGTCCTTGAAACAGATCCGACAGGTTGTTCAAGTCATGTAATGGTGTTCCAACTTCGTTGAATACAGTCTGATCATGCCAGTGCAGATGGAAGACTAATGGAAAGATCGGAACATCAGAAGCACTGGGATAAAGAATATGGCTGGCACTCTTGCTATTGATGCTGGTTGACACCAAATCCTGCTGCTCAAAAGGAATGGATAGACCTGAGCTAGTGTCTGGAAGAGAAAGGCCTTGCATAATCATTTTGGTACTGTCTTCAGAGGTGTTGCTAAGCTGGACACAACTGTATGTTTTCATAGACAAGAAGTAATCCAAAGGATCCCTGGTCAGATCCATATCATGAAAGAGACCCTTTTTTGTCTCAGATTGTATTGTAACATGCAGTTTTTCGAGGAGAGGACCTTCTGCTAACCAATCAATGTC
This sequence comes from Tricholoma flavovirens, assembly GCA_003313805.1. Classification (NCBI taxonomy): domain Eukaryota; kingdom Fungi; phylum Basidiomycota; class Agaricomycetes; order Agaricales; family Tricholomataceae; genus Tricholoma; species Tricholoma flavovirens. The sequence continues at coordinate 4,889 of QLOK01005258.1, forward strand.
AATCCATTGATCCTTGAGAGCAAAATGGTGTGGTGAACCCGATTTTTCATATACCTCAAAAACTCTTGTCGCTCGACCAGGGACCACCGTTCATAGGATGATCCTTGCTTTGAGTAGTAATAGAGATGGGATTAATCCAATGTATGTAAAAGAGTGTCAATAGTAAACATGATGAAGGATAATCCTATATGTAATCTTAAGCCAATCAAGGTGCCAATCCTATCTGAGGCCATGACTCTGCTCCTTATCCCACCCTTATAATCCCATTGTATCTAACTAAAGTCTATATTGTATTTGCCAAAGCATATCATCCTATTCTATCCTCAAAGTTGAGTGTGTGTTACATGAAGGTCAGGCATATGATGCCCTCAATAAGCTTCACCTTGCCATCCAGACTTTCAATCACAACCTAAAATTCAAGGTGGATCAAGTATGTGGTCAGGGAGCAAACATGCATGCTCAGGCTTTCCTTAGAACACTGTCCAATAACAAGATTAACGCAGCAGACAAGTATTGGACTGCTTGGACTGCTCTTCTTGTTGGACTTTCAGCAGATGACAGATCCTTACAGCCATTGCATAATACTCAGTTGTGGTGCAAGAATGACAGTGCAGTGCCAGGCCAGGGAGATACAAAGAAGGAGGACCTGTGGTTCTGGATGGTCAGACAACCAAGTGGCCTCTCAGCTGAAGAAGAGGTTGGATGGCAGGTTGAGTGTAAGTCATCCCTTCCTCCATTCTTGTCCATGGTCCTCACATTGCCATTTCACAGTGAACAGAGTCAAATGGTTTAGAGAATGTGCTGCCCACGATCGTGCTCAAGAAGAGAAGGAGATCCTTGAAGAAGAGTTTCGACGAACTGCGAAATCCTTCGAACGTATGTCAATGGTATGGAATGAGCTCACTGTGCAGTCAAGGAAGGACATGGGGGCAGCAGCTTATGCCTCAAAACAGTTGGCCATGTATTGCGAATTGGCTGCAGATTGCTCGGCTGCATCTCAGAAGGCTCTGGCAGTAGCAGAACCTTTGAAGTCAGCGACATAAGTTTGGGGTGTTGTTTGATGGGATTGGTTAGATAGTTGGATAGGATGGGATGGGGTAGGATAGGATAGGATTGGATTGGATTGAACAAGACTGTACTTTAACATTACTTGTGGATTGGATTATGCTTGGATTATCTGAACAAGTTTAGCTTCTTCCTCCCCCATTGCACAGATTAATCCTACTGTAATATCTTTCATCGGATTAGCATTTTATGATAGGATTGGGTTCAGTCTATACATAGTAATACACTTGTTGATAATGAAAGGTGAGATCAATCCTATCTCTATTACAAAACGAAAGTAGGATTGATCCCAAGACCTGCAGAAGGTGGCTCAACCGCAAAGTTGGTCTGCAGCAAGATCAGAAAGTATTCGAGACAATACAAAAGTATGGGAGCCTACATTGAATTCACATTTGTGGCCTTCAACTAGTCTCATCGTCTTGTTGTAACCAAGCTCTTTGCTGCTGGCGTAGGATAGAAATAAGACCAGTTGAATCACTTTCTCATGTTCCTAGATGACTGGTGAGAGGAGAGCCTGCAGGTATCTGAGAGCACGCACCATAATGAAGTTGAAGCCATGTGTAACCATGCCATGACTATGGTGGAAAACCCATAAACACATCTCAAAATTTTCTATTGATGTTCCGAACACAAATTGATGGTGGGGATCAGCCCTCATAACATGATGCATGCCCCATATGAGTTTCACCTGATTCTAGGTATATTTAAGGCCTGCGTTAAGGAGAGGGGAGCATAACAACTCACATCTTGGACATTGTTGTGGCCATTCCCTTTCTTATACTCTTCGACTCCCACCACATCTCCCCATCGCAACTTGCTCCCCCAGACAGGCTCCTCGACCTTGCTGCAATGTGCTTCTGAGGGAGATCCATTATCATACAACCTGCAGCCATCTGGCCTTGTTTTATTCAGCCGATTTGATGTAGGTGACTCGTGTGGTTTTTGTACGAAGCTGTTTCCTCCGCCCAGGCCTGTGGCCTTCGTAATGCTTTCATTCATGGAAACGAGACCAGAAAAAATGACCTGTTCTTTGCTATCTGTCTTAGCAGGATCAATCGGAAATGCACTCCAATGTCCACCTGTGATAGCACCATTCTCCAATAGAGTAGCTTTAATCTTTGCAAGATTGAGAGAGGAAGTGGCTGCCGGTGTGGGCATGACAGAATTGACAAAGAATTCATATGAAACTTGGTGGATGGGACCAATGTCAGAGATAACAGCCTCCTGAGCTTCGGATAAAATTCCACTTCTGTAGGAAGGACTAGACGTATACCGGGGTTTTCTGGGAGTTTCCTTTGGATAAACAGCAAGCCCAGGGCTCCAAGATGGTGTTGTCATGTCGTAGTAGTGTCTATCTGCCAGACAATGTGGTTCGTGAATTAGCATAGCGGGCATTAGAACAAGATGAAAGACTCACAGAGGTATTTTGACTGGTTTCAAGACTGGTTTCAAGACTGATTGGTGTCTGGTGCTCATAGTCTTTGTATTTGGGAATCAACAAGGGTTCACATCGCACGTGTATGGTAGCAAAAGAGTCCAAGGTCTATTTTCAAATTCCATTGCTCAAACTGATGTTTTCCTTGATATTCATTTTCGGACCCTTCTACTTGCAGGCATCTGGAATAACTTCAAGCGACGGGGCAGCATGTCTGCATAATGTAGTCCTTTCCCCTGTAACCTGATAACTGGGACTTGAGCTGCTTGCACATAACTTATGGTACATGGCCACGTCACAAGCCTCCCTGACCACCACCATGTCGTCGACACCCGCAGCCCCGATACCTATGGTTGTCACTAGGCTGGAGAAATATGCCCCAGACTGCAAACAAGTACACATCGCACACAAAACGGGCTCAAACAATGATAGACATTGTTTGGGCCCAATGTAATTCTTTTTGTATGTTTCTTTCAACCAATTGAACTAACTGCATTCATTCATTTTTAGGTTCTAAACATGTTGTAACGATGGCTGCACCTCATCTTGTGCCACCGCTGTGAGCTCCTGCTCCCAAGATGGACAACCCTCAACCGCATCCCCTTCATTGCCATGCCCATTTGTCAAGGTTATTCACCCTCTGGAGTCTGGACTTGCAGAATTCCTCCAACACTATCTCCACCACTGCTTGTCACACTTACCAGCCATCATGTAACCTTCCTTCACTTGGAGGTGGGTGAAGCATACAATGGCTTGACTAAAACCATTCAAGCATCCCACACCACTTCAACTACCTGATGATCTGCCATCTTGTTCCACCTCTTGTCTGTTGTTGACAGTTGTCTGCTTATCTGATGCTAGACATCTGTCCATGCATTTTGAGTTATGGTTGTAACTCCACCTCCATATGACTCTGTGCATCTTGGACACACTCTTCCTTGTCAGCTGCATGTTTGTGCACATTCAAGCCTTCTGTAATGCTGCCTGGTGGCTAAAATTTATATGGGATCAGCATTGGCCACAGCCACCCAGTTACGCAGCACCATCCTCATTGGTCTTCATGCTACAACATGTCAATTATCATGAAAGGTGAATTTAATGACTATATCATACATTTCACTGTACAGCATCAGAATTTTTTTTTCATAACATCGGCATTGGCATCAGCCACAGCCACCCAGTTGCCAATCCTGAGCTGCACTTAGCACCACCCTTATTGGTCTTTATGCTACAACATGTCAATTATCATAAAAAGTGAATTCAATGACTATATCATACATTTCACTGTACAGCATCAGAATTTTTTTCATAACATCGGCATCAGCATCAGCCACAACCACGGGACCAACCACACCCAATACACACCCCGCATTTGGACAGCTAGGAAGCTCGACACATATGCAACAATGCACAACACAAACACTTTTTGAGATGATATTGTGTCGTGCTTCTGTCTCGAGAGAGGAATGACAACACCTAAAGGGATTTGAGTAAACTTCAGCAGTGCAATAACTAGTATGAGGACTTCGTAGTTTTTGCAGAAGAGCATGGACAAAATATAATCAAAGTGACTAGAATTGAACCCAATACCTCAGGCCTCAGGAGTGAGATCACATTACAGAATGCAATTAACCACTCAGCCAAACTTATACAGAGTAATATTAGTATTTATTACACAGCTCAGTAGATTTTTAACCAAAAAAAAATCTATTGCTCAAAACAAGCAAGATAGGTAGAAAACAAAAACCACCGCCTCACTGGGGGGTAGGCACAGGCAGCATTCATGGGGTGGTGGACATGGCTGTTAGCACCTGATCCACCCTGCAAGCAGTTGCTTGCAGCAGTGGTGGGGGGTGCTGGTTGATGTTGGGGTCTGTAGGGCCAGGGGTGGTTGCAGCATCATTGGTGGCATCGGCACTTGTACTGGCTTGTCATCTTGTTTTTCCCTGTTCTGGTGTTGGTGTTGGCAGGTGGGTGCCCTGTCGTTCGAGGGCATCATTGTGGCCAAAGCGGCCAATGTCCCCCTGACAAGCAGTTGCTGGTCAGCGTAGGGGGTGCCATGTCATCCGAGTCAGTGTGGTGTGGGTGTGGACAGCATTCACAGTGTACACCCACAATCCATGAGCAGCCACTCATGGGTGTGGTGTGGGTGCTGTTGTGCTATCTGTTTTTGCCATTGTGCACTGCAGGTGTGTTGTCAGTGTGATGTGGCGGGTTTTGAGGGATTGGGTGCCCATTGTGCGTACCTCACTTCACGGGCCTCCAGGCGCCTCTGTGGTGTTGTTTCTGTGAGTTAGTCATCATCCCATTATCCACCCTGCTCACAGGGGCTCACAGCAGTGGTGCAGGGGTGGGGATAGCAGTTGGGTGGGGGGCGCACTTCTCGGAGTGCTTGTGCTGTTATTAGTCTAAAAAAGAAGATAATCAGTACATAAAAACAACAAATAATGAAGAAAAGGAACTTACATGGGGCCTCAATGACATTTATCATTGTTTGAGCCCCATTCCTGCACATTGCGGCCCATTGGCAGTTTGTGGGCATGGCAGCATCATGGGTGTTGGCATTGACAGAGTGGTGGTTATGGTAAAGGCAGGAGGGAGGGAGGCCTGGCATTCGGTCTGCTTTGGCTGGTGCTCCTCCCAATGTCGTTTGCATTGTTGTTGGCAGCATTGTCATCATTGCTGCTGGCAGCTGGCCGCATTATTGTTTGGCATCGATGTACCAGGTTTGTCAGCATTTCCTTTTTGGGAGGTATTTGCTCAGTGTGTCAGACTTGCTCTCTGTGTCACTTGCCTCCGAATTGTGTCACATCTGCCATCAATGTGTCATACTTCTCATGTGTGTGTTGTTCTTTGTTTTTCAATGTGTGTGTCAAGTACTGTATGGATAATTCTCCCACAGCCACCCAGTTGCCAATCCCGAGCTGCACTCGGCACCACTGTTACATCCCGTTCCAGCAAACCGGACTTCCATCGGAACTCCGATCATTTTCTGCCGATATTAC
>QLOK01005261.1:0-11028 GCA_003313805.1 Tricholoma flavovirens
ACGTGAAAATTACTGATGGTACATTGGGCGCCTCCATTACTTAGTTTATAAGTCTGTAACGTTACCTAACGTAATCTATTCATATCCAGTATCATCCTCGTAGTTACCCTAGCAATACTCGTATACTGGATTTATGTTACCGATCAGTTGTATCACAATATCATATTTAATAATTTACTCACTGCCGTAACGCCCGTCTTGACACCCCCTTGAATTATATTGCCCAAAACTTTATGGATCCTTCCCATCTATTATCATCATCAGGCATACCATTGTCATTTACATAAATGATGAAACGTAGTATTTTACGAGGACTCGGAGATACTGGGCTAATGTCTGGCTCCGTTTCTGTACCCTCAGCAGGCTTAGGCTCAGGCAGATTGGGTCTATTAAAACGTTGAACAAAAGCCGCAATGTAACATCATAAATGCGTACCAGCGCCAGGTTTCTTTGCGGCCTTTTCTTTCTTTGTCGACCGCGAACGGCAGCAATACCTCCTGGGCCTGGCGAGAGGTTATCTAGCATCGCCGAATCACCCATCCCAAGTCGAACATTCCTCCCACCGTTCAATACCCCGCCAGCGGCAGGCCCTCGATTGGTATTCGGCACGTCTAACACAATCACTGACCTAAAGTTCAGCAAGTTCAGAGAACCACTAGCAAATCAGGTGCTCGCCGATGCTATAACCACCGTACAAGAGGTTGAGAAGACATGGGCTTAGTAGGCAATATAGCATTGTAAGTATAGGATACTCGCAGCAATGACATTTATAACATCATCAAGCATAATTTGTATAGCCACTTCCCATCTCCGGATTGAAGCCTCAACCCAGGATCGCGTGGACGTTGAGGAATAATCGAAGACCACTTTGGATAGCAAGAGCAACAAAACTTGAGAGCAACAACAGTTCTAAAAACATGAACTGGGAGTTAAGGAAGACGTGAACTCGGACTGAACAGGTCTACCGAACACTGATGTGTAAACCCCAAGATAAGCAACGATGACATACGATGGATGTATCAACTGGCAGTCTAGAATAACAAGGCAGCTTTGATGTAGGTTATTGTCTTGGAGACTCCATCGGTTTCTGATCTTGTTGCATGATATTCGAACGCGAATAACATCATCAAATCCTATTATTTTCACCGCATTCAACCGTACGCTTTGAGCGAAAAGCCGATCTGATGCTCTCTCGAATTCTTCCGTCAATATCTCCTGGTAGATTGTAGCCTGAAGTAGATCAGTGGGCATTTGAACAATTGATCGTAGGTCATTTCAAATAGGTCGACAAGCTCTTGTAATGAGTTACACCGAGAAAGAAAGCGAAGAAATGTTGCATGAGGCATTGGGACATTGGGGCGTTCGTCCGAGGAAGCCTCTAGGCGTACGGCAGCAGGGAGTGCTATATGGTTGAGAATCCACTGGAACCCATATACCTCGCCCGCTGCAACGGTGACATACAGTGATCGCAATTGGAAAATTTCTAGACTCCCAGCCGACTCAGACTCTACGGTGGAAGTATGCACCATGTATTTGTAGATGTTCTAGTTGTGTAGAACGGCGTAGGATGTTGAGAACATCTACCAGACCAAGCCAAACACTGACGGATCGAATGTGGGACCAGTGATATTCTATCTTGAATGAGAGTGCGTAACTGTTGGTGAATTCGAGATAACGAAGATTTGGCGCTCGGGGGAACGAAATGGCAATAGGATATGCGAGCGCAAATGCTCGGAAAGTGTGAAGGACAGGGAATCCGCTAACGCCTTCTAATTTTGATAAATGAGATTAGAGCTGAAGAGAATGGTAGCATCACCCCAATGATGTGCATGTCCTTGATGAGGGCGAAAAGAAGGAAGTGATGTTCATCTTCAGGCTTGTGCTGAGTCGGCCTGACAATAAAAGTCAAGGGAAAACTCCCTGATCGATCGAGATGGACTTCAGCGGAACAAGGCAGTTCATATCCATATCCTGGTGGGTATTCGGACAGTACTGGAATTTGGACCAAAGCTCGGGAGTGGAAAGGGCAACGTCGCGCCAACTTTCACATACGGGTGCCAAAACCATCGATCGAGTGCCATTCACGTCTGTGATACTATGATCCTGCGGCAGCGGGCATGGTTCTATGAAGATTTTTCTAAGGATTTCGTGTGGAAGTATGGTAATCGGAGAATGTGATCACAAACATTGTTAAGTATACAAATTTTGAGTCACCGCCTTATTCCTGACACAACTGGTACAACCACTGGGCTCAACATCCATTATTCCTTGTCTTCAAGCATTCCATTCTTGCAACGAGGGTGTCCTGGGCTCATTTTCTGTCCATGCAGCAACATCCGTTCATCTGCGACACAACCTGTCTATCTGCTGCGCAGCTATGCACAATGCCTTGGCAAACGTTACCCATCTCCAAAATACCGTCCTGACGTTTCGAACAACGTGCGAGCCGACATGAATTGAATGGTCTGGTGGCATGGGCAGGTGAGTATCGGGAAGTCGGCTATCGCACAAGTCCTAGCGGGTGCGTATGGAATAATGTTCCAATTGCCAGTTTCTTCTTTTCCCATGGACAAGACGAGAGAGGTTCAGCAGCACACTCCTGCCAGACCATTCCATTTCAGATTGCCCTGTCCATCCCGGAACATCAAAGCAGAATAGGGATAGCCGCAGTCAGCTTCCAGTCCAGTCTCTTTATGACCAGTTCATTACCTCAGCCTGTGCTTGTGATGCGGGAGAGAACACGATTTGTGAGTACTTGCTGTGGTGCTCCATGGCATTCTGACGTATAAGCTGTTTAGTTCGGTACTATGTGTTCAATGATAATGCGGATACTCGGCATATGACAAGAACGATCACGTGATGATAAGCGTCTGGTTTGTTGTGCGGCGCTCGAGTTTGACATGACGAGGAACTTTGATCGTTCGATAGCCATCATCCAGCTGGTATGTGATACACGAAACCGTGTTCCCTCAGTACTTATTGTCCAGAGTTCTTTACTACATTTAAACGTTTCTTCCAAGAGATCTAGCGACACAAGTGCCAACCATCTCTCTCACCCTATTAATATTCGACCACGTTCTGCTCGGATGTACGCGATTTGTTAAAAGGATGAAGAACGTGTTGCTCGCTTCACGAGAATCAGCTCAGCCCACGTCACAGTGGAATGATACTCACAGCGGTCCATTACCATACTAGTTCCGGTAAATCCAGTATGCCCCGCCGTCTGCAAGCTTTGCATCGCACCTGACCCTTGGAATTCGCCTAGTTTAAACCCAAGTCCATGCGCGTTTTCTGGGAACGCCGTGTTGAAGTTGTGGAAAATCAGATCCACCATCGAAGGCTGCAGAATCTGAATACCGTTATACGTCCCGTTGTTCAGAATCATCTACAATCCGACAATGTGGTATATGTTATCCTGTTCGTCTACGTGGCATAGACTGCTTGCCTGACAGAAGATACCCAGATCCCATGCAGTAGAGAATATACCTGCGTGTCCTGCAACGCCGTCTAAACTCCATGCTTTTTCATCGTGCACCTATGAGTATAGATCAAGACCCATCAATTGTGATGGCAATACACTTACGGTTCCCCAGACAGGTTGCGGCCTTTGTGGCTCCATTGGCCCAACGGCCTCAGTTTGATATTCAGTCGCTGCTATCCTGCTCATAAGGTTTTCCGACAGGATTTTGTTGCCTCGGTTGAAAAAAGTGTCCTTCATCCCGAGCGGGCCCGTAAACCTGTCATGTAAAAGCTGGTCGAGTGGGGTTCCAGTTACTGCCTCTAATACGAATTGCAGGCTCATGAAGTCTAGAGCAGCAGTGTCGTTGAAGACAGCAAGTGTGCATGTACTGCAAATCCACGCAACTGATGTCTGAGTACCAAAAGGTTGTGCCTGGGTCGTAGAGGAGCGTTTGCTCGAGAATTGCCTTCTTCCTCTCGTCACATGTATGATATCTATACGGTTTGTCAGCTCACTGAATGATCCATTATTAAATCGGTACTTACTCGGTCCAGAGACCAGGTATACGGCCAAACCCACTCGTGTGCGTCATGAGCATCAAGATCGTAATGTTTTCCTTTCCGTTCGCTAAAGTTCATACCACGTCGACTTCAAGATATGGCAAGACAGGGAGTCACACCCACTCGCAAAATGGGGCACATACGACGCCACTGTGGCATCCAACGCAATCTTCCCTGTTTCTAGCTGTTGCAATGCAGCAATCGTGGTGAACATCTTCGTCAATGATGCCACTGTCAAAGATCTATCTCGTCACTCGGACCCCGTGCAGTGATAATGAACCCACCATCATATATGGTATCTTTTTCTGTCTCAATTTGTTGCTCTTTAGGCACCTCCGTCCCATTTGCATCCGCATACTTGAATGTATGTCCCACCGCGAAGTGGGATACAACAGTACTCTCGTGGCCGATCCTGCGCCCAATCAAGGACAAAATTCTCGTTCAAGTGAGGGCAACAATTCGAAGGGAGGTAACAACTCACATCACAGTCGCACCTGGGTATAGGGGGTGAACCTCATTGTTGCTCGCAGGCCCGTAATTCGCAGGGGTCATGTACTCCGTTACGTTCTTCTTGAGGTCCTCGAACGCGTCCGAGAGAAGTCCCACAGATTCGGGCGAGCCATACTCGAGCATATCCTTCTAGAGTTTCTTCGCCTGAACCAGTGGGAGGAGATGTAGAGAAGCTGTTAAGGTGGGCGCTTGCTTGTATCCCAATTGTATCCCTTCCTGCACTGCCACTCTGACAGCGAGATTATGTATATCCCACCTTAGCTCGGAATCGCTCCTGGAAATGCATTGAAATGTTCAAAAATCTACCAATCGATCGTCCAATGTGGCATTCCCGGACCAGTCCTCTCAAGTACTTACCTCAGGCTGGAAGCGCATGATCGGGTCACTTACGCGTGTGGGACTTTCCCAGGCTTTTGATACTACTACTGATAAGACAAGTCAGAAAGTTTCGGCTTTGGAGAATCTGTCTGTCCATCTTTCTGTCCGCCTGTCTGCCTCAGTGCAATAACTTTGAATTGGCCACAAGTATCCATATATGTATCCCCTCCCAATGCAAAGGTAATCTATAGCCTTGCAGACTTCTTTGGAGCACATGACTATCAACTTGGTCAATTTGGCTAGTTTCTCTGGCTCACCTCTTATAGGTGTGGGGCATGTGATGGAAATTAATTAAATTAATTCGAAGGGAGGGAGGAGAGGAGGCCATCCGACTTCAGTCCTTGCTCTGAACCTTCGCCATCGAAGGGATCAAAATATTCACGGCCCGCGCTTCCTGCACCGCAATTTTTGGAAACCGATCCATATTGCTCCATCAGGTCAGATAACGCCATCTTGTCGTCGTCGTCGTCGTCGCTTCACCTTGCCTGGCTCCCCAACCGAGGCAAAACAACAAGTATGTGATTTCTCGGTGATAATATGTATGAATAACATGTTCAGTCTACTCTTATGCGTAGTATTGTGCCCGTGTTCGGTTCTGTCATCATGTCTCCACCTCCCCCCACGAAATTGTGTCATGCAAACACCGTCAACCCTGATGTGAATGAAGCACATCAAAGAGTGTGCGCTGGTTGCTGGGACCTGGAGCATGACTGCCCACTCCTGCACTTGGTCTCGGTCCTGTCTGATCTCCGGTCGGCTGTCCTTGGATCAAAACACCACGAGAGGATTCACCGTGCTTGCAAACAGGCAGGCATTGCTTATCCACCTTCCGTCACAGTCGGCACGCCGGCAACAGACACAGGTCTGGGTCTTTTTCTTTGATGCCACAGCACTTGGCTGTGCATCACTTCGAAGTGCGCGTTTTTTCCCCTTCCTCGCAACGGCGGTTGTTGGCGATGTGCAAGTACTCCGGTCCATCACCGTAGGTGTATTGAACAGCTGATGGCTGGATTCGGTGCCGATCGAGAAGGACTGATACCTCTCAACTAGGTACCCCGCTCTCGTTTGGTGGACGCTGCAAGTGTAGATTGATTTGCTGGATGACAGGCACAGGGGGGATAGAAGTGACGTGGGCAGGTGGCCGGCATGATGGTGCGAGATACTGTTGCAACTCGTCGTATGATGCCTGATTGATGATTATAGCGTTTTTTTCGTTGGTGTTGTCTTTCCAAGTCTTCCAGTATGACCGTAAATGCTCGGTAAGCTTATGTTTGTAGTATCAGTATAGTTGATAGTATACCAGGTTTCTTCGTTTGTAACCACGGGTGGTGGCACTGGTGTTGCGGTGGTTGTAGGTGCGTGAGAGTTGGGGGTAACGGAGTGGAAATGGTGAGAGGACGAGGGTGGAGGCAGCATACAATCCTCAAGATCCGGCGTCACACCCGCGTACTAATACGGATTTTGAGTCTACACCCCAATCTCACACCTCGTACTCGCGGCGTCTGTCACGGTTATCTCCCTCATCCGAGTCGTTCACCTAACGGGCATGCCTTTCATTCCATTTAAACTCAGGAAGGCCAACGCCCCATCTAGATTTGCACATTTTGATGAGCAGCCAAGCTGCCTCGAAAATCAGCCAATTGTTTAACATCCCTTCTGATCTGGTCGGCGGCGCTTTCATCGCAAAAGACAAAGATCCAGACATTCTCGCCAACCTTCAGTTGTTTTACAAGTTCTTAGACAAGTCTTCCCAAGAAATCAAGTTCGTTGTGCAGGATCTACAGACTCCTAACCGTGAGTCCGCATTCAGTTTATTCTTCTTCTCAATACCCGTTTCATAATACGTATCCTCTCTCACCACCTCTCTGCCTGTTTCTGATCCCTTTCATAATCTGCCGTCTCCCTGTTCTCTTATTCACCACCACTTCATCAGTCCCAAACACGATCACTTCAACCTGGTCAATGGATTCCAATCTGTCCAACCTATCCCAGAGTGGTAAGCAATCAATAGCAGTCAGGCCCTATGATAAATCGCTCAATCATTTGCTCAGATGACAAGTTCAAATTCGGGTCTTGGATTCTCAACAAATCCGACAGGTACTTCTCGGTTGAGATTGGTATGAGTAAGGAGGTCGGGGATCTGAAGAAAAAGATAAAGAAGGAGATGAAGCCCAAACTTGATCATCTTGCTGCAGTCGAGCTCATTCCTTCTGCTGAGGCCGACGAGCTGAGACATGTTCGAACGCCGGAGGAAATCGCAGGCTGCGTCAAATTAGGCGACGACAACGACTTGTCGGACCACTTCTCGTCGCCCCCTTCCCAAGCACGTCCATGTTGTTGTGCAACTTCCGCCCATTCGTAAGTATTATTCTCGCCATCCTTTTATGTCGCCTATTTCACTGAATTATTCTACCTTGTTTCTTCCCTACCGTTCACACCTTGTCTCATTCAACCACTTCCCCTTTTGTACGTTTTCTCTTCATATTCGCCTATCTCGGCCGCTCTTCCGATTGTTTGTCCCTGTGCTTGGCTCCATGTTGATACGATCATTCTATCTGTCCCTCGTGCCTCTACCAGTTGTTGGACGTCCCCTTCAGCCTATTGGAGAGCTCCCAACCTGACCGCCGACGACTATATTAGAACACATGAATATATGTCGGTGTCAGCCGCGCTCTATGGTACGGAACCTCTGCGACGTGAAGCAATTTTGACCTGCTTGAATGAGGCTATCCATTGTAATCTAATATCTGTCGCCAACGCAGATGGAACGAACGCGGATGGCTCTATCGTGGTTCCCACGGCCGACAATCGTATAGCGAGATCAGGATTTTATCAATTAAAGAACGAGGTCGGATCAGGTGGTTCTGATCCAACAATTCAGGGATATCCTTATTGTATAGGAAAACATGGATCTCGGACGATGTGCATTGTGTACCTTTCTTGCCGCACTCAGCTAATTAACTGAACATCTCCTTTGCAGCTTTCCCCTATACGTCGTTCTTGCTGCTGTCCATCGTTTATTCTCTCTGTCGCAGGATTATGGATGTGTATAATGTGTATATTGGGGGCTGTCTTTACTGAAACTGTTGTGGTCCAACAATTGACGGACTACGTATGGACGGGCGGTAATCCTTACGACGACAAAGCGTTGGAGTCTGTTGCATGCCTCTTTCAAGGCGCTGTCCGTGGGTTTGCAAGACCTCAAAATATTCTATGGCAACCTTACCGCTGCTCTCGTTCCCAATATCCAACGCATGTTCCCTTTCACCCGTTCCTATGTTGATTCACTTGGTCAGAACATCGATTTCCAATACATCAAACGACTCGACGAGTCGAAAGCTATATATTTAGCAGAGAGCACTTCTCGTCACCAGCTTTGTCCAGCGGTACAATTCTCGCGCGCATTATCTTCTCGCCTCCCATGGTTTGGCTCCGCAGCTTCATTATTCGAGTCTGGAAGATCCAAATTCGAAGACAATGGGAACTTTGGGTATGGTGGTAATGGATTTTGCACCAGGATCGGATACCTACAAGCTGTATTCGAAGACACAGCTTCCTCATGCCATTTATGATGGGGTGAAGCAAGCCGTCGATATCCTTTCACACAGAGTCCATCGTTTTTGGCGACCTTCGACTGCCCAACATCGTAATCACTGAGCGACAGATACCAATGCTCATTTGATTTCGATCGGTGTGGAACGCACGGGATCGATAGATGATATCCTTCTAGTTTGAATGATTTGTCTTCTATTGGTTGGCATGAAGGAGTCGTGCGGAATGGTGTCATGTCTATGGAACACGATACTCTTATGCTCAAGGCAATGCAGATAGATCATTCGATGGACTGGTCACGCTGATATTGCCGCTATATGTCCCGGTATCATTCATAATCATGCATAAACCTAACTTCTTGATTCATGAGTCGAGCAGCCTTGCTCCATTCTCTCCACTCATCCCAATGATGCAATCTCAGGACTTGCCTGTCATGGATTATGATATTGAACTCTTGTCCATAAAATGGTTGAGTGTTTGACTTTCCAGTATAAACAACAAAGCACATGAGGCCCTTCAGTGTGATCCCCTGAAGGGCATCAGGACACTCCTTAGCAAGGCTCAACAATGCTGTAAGCTCAACCATAGTGGCCGTGTCTGGACGTTCGGACTTTCCAATATCGAGATGTCCTCCAGGCGGCCTCAGCTCCAAATACTGAAACATACCGACTCGGTCCCCGATGGATGCGGGGCTATGCGGAGACATTTCCTATCTCGCAGGCCTATTTAATAATAGTTTTCCTCGAAGCTTCAGCCAGTTTATCCCTTTCCTTTGCCTAGTAGTCGCTAAACTTCCACTTCCAACTCCAACGTTATGACCGATCATGTCACTGATTCGACCCCAAGTTCCCATCGACGCTCACTCAACAGCAACCATACCTCAGGCGACGAAGAGTCTCTCCCTCCAAATGACCATTATGACATTAAGCAACACGATTCACCTAGTGAAGTGTCTGAAAACAACCTGCAACGCCTCTAGTAACGCTGCCTCATCCCCTGGACCTCGCCCCAGAAGCCGAAGAGTTGTATAGGTTTTGGCGACGTTTTACCCGGAATGGGAAGAAAAATATCGGTGTCATGCAGAGTCTGCGTACCTTTGCCCTCTCTTCATGTATGTTTCCCTTCTTTCACCCGAGCAATGGAATGTTCAATTGTTCTATAGGGCTGAACATCTTTCTCATGTTCACACCTCTTGCCTGGATATCCCATTTGGCCGGAGAACATCACTGGAAGTGGCCGCCGCAAGTCGCTTTCGTCCGTACGTCGAAATGGATTCAATGACAAGCAAACCCTCACTCGGTTCTTTATCTAGTCTGTTTCGTAGCTATCGTCCCTCATGAGAAGATCTTCGATTATGGTGGCGAACAAATGGCATTTTATATGGGAAAACAGTTTGGCGATCTGTTGAATATCACTCTAAACAAGCAAGTCGAGAATGTTGCACCGTGGCAAGTCTATTAACACCTTCGCGCAGCATCGTCGAAGCCACAATAGCCATCATTATTTTGATCAAATGCGAGTGGGTGCCCTTCTTTCACTACCGTTCTTAATAAGATATAACCGTCCATATCTCTAGCTTGAGGCTCTTGCAGGCGACCATTGTTGGTATGACCATGAATTGACATCCTCGAACTTCTCTCACGTCCGTTTTAACAGGTGTCGTCCTTCAACATCTGTTAATGGTGCCTGGCGTGGCGTTTGTCACTGGTGGTGCACGTATCCTAGAGCAGGAGCTTCACCCACATCTAGTTGAACTGAACCATACGTTACTTATGATTGGGTTAGTGTCTTGTATCCATGCGCATTAACATCGGGATTCTGCAGTGTCATGGCTCTCCTCGTTCCTGCCGCATATTTCGCAGCTCTGGATCGGGGTGTTGCCAGTACCATCACTACTAATACGGCTATAGGCAGCGTCGTAAATGATTCCATGCGTGGTGACTTGCTGAAGATGAGCAGAGGCCTGGCAGTTATCCTTCATCTTGTGCAAGTCCTTCCGTATTGCGTCAAGCTTTCGACGTCCGTCATCCTTACAACATATTGTTCTACAGCTATATTTCTTCGCGTGTCTTCTTGCATAACCCTCCTGGCGGAGGAGATGCTTCACTCGGTCACCCGAATGCCCCGGAAGCACTGACACGTGAAGAGAACTACTCGAGAGTGAACCCGAAGTAAATCAATATGTCTGTATAGCGGTGCTTGTTGTTTGTATTGGTATCATGGCTGCTACAGTCGAATGGGTGAGTGGATGTGTCATTTTTGTGATGCACGATTGTTCTCAAAAATAAAATGCAGCTTGTCGAGAGCATCGAGTTCGTCAGGGCCGCAGGAAATATCAGCCAAGAGTACGTCCTTATCTCTTCTGCTCTAATAAATCTTTTTTTTCTTTCTAACCTGATCTATCTTAAAAGGTGGTTTGGTCTTGTTCTGCTTCCGCTTGTCGCTTTCGCTGCTGATGGATTTGTGGCCATTTTCTATTTTGGGCAGTCCCTCATCCACCAGTTCTTCCGGCAACCTGCGCCGCCTGCTGTTCTGGCTAAAGCCCGTGCCATTGACCTCAGCATCCAG
>QLOK01005286.1:0-18630 GCA_003313805.1 Tricholoma flavovirens
AGATGGTCTCATCTACCACAACCGTAACGGAATACATGATGCTACCTGGCGCGACAGCGTCTTTTAGATGCGAAAGACTTTCGCAGTAAAATTAGGCTTGGCAGGGGCTAGGGAAAATAGCTAGGAATGAATTTTAGGCCGTAATGCAATGTTCAAATACATTCAAGTACATCGAGGGCTAGTGGTAGCTTGCCTAATCTGAAAATCGACACATTCATGATTGAATTCTGTACTTATTTTTCAAAAATTTGCAACACTACGTGAATTCCTTGTCTGCCACGTCACCACAGCGTAGAAATATACTGACAACAGAGCCTTAAAGCTAACATTATATGCTACATTTCATCCTCTTACACCGAGACATTTTATGTGGCCATTGTAGAGATACAAAATTCCCTGTAACACCCGAGCCGTGATAGTGACATGGAAGTTCAATACGTTCACATTTATCTGCATAACGCAGTGCAGGAAAACTTTCAGCACTTTTGGATGATCTGCTCCGAATTCCCTGTCTCGTGTATCTATTCATTCCATAATTCCGCTGGCAGATTATGCACTGGCAGGATCCTTGGACAACGAATCAACTACTAAATATCAGTTTCCTTTTGAATACTACTTTCACTCCTCTTCCTCTTTTTCCCAGTGATAGAAGCATCACTTGCACGTTGGGTGGGAGCTGACAGAAGTGACTTAGTTGTAGTAATGAAACGCTATCAGATGTGACATACCTTGCGTATTGCTGCTAGCGGAAATCTGACGACTGAACTTCATAACATCACTTGCGGTGAAAATGAATGCTCGAGTTCCCTGCAACGCTTTCACCACATCACCGTATCGGTCACCCATCAGTTTTGAGATGGCTTCTTCTCCAATGCTCTCCAGAAACGTCTCCGCACGGGCCACACGGCGTTTCCACTCCTCCGCTGCCACTAACGTAGGTCGTTTGGACACCAACAATCCATGGGGGCTGCCATAGGCTTGAACCCTAAACTTGACAAGGTCTGATACACTCTCAAGCTTTTCTTCGACATGCAACCGGCGAGCCTTCACATATCGGAATGTCTCCTCAGTAATGTAGCTAGCCTTCAGGAACCTGTCCACTTGGCGACAATCAGCACAATCGCACCCAATGTCCCGCACCTTGACTTCACGTGGTTTAGGCCCGAGGACATCACATAAGTAGTGTCCGACAAGGAGCTGAAGTAGGTCTGAAAAAGGAGATGAACAGATATCAAACTCCTCCTTCCGCAACAAATCCAAGAGGCCAGAGATGAGAGGAGTGTAGAGAATGTTGAATTTCTCTGCGGCCGTACCAGGAGCTTTCAGAAGGAGAACAAATAGTTTCCTGCATGACCCCAGCTGCTCTGTCGTGAGACATAATTTAACAAGTTCCAATACGCATGCAACTTTCGCATTCGTTAGAATCCTACGTCGCGAACTTGAAGCCTGTGTTCCCCATGTGTCCCATCGCATAACAAGTACGTGGAGAATTTGCTCCATAACTTGTTGGAAAGCATTATTCCGAGATGTGTCATCAAGGTTTGATGAACGATCCAAGATGTTATTCCTGTTCTTGTGAATCGACTTGATGAATGCAACAGAAAACCTCTATATTGCTGGTGAAACATTCTTGGTGACCAGGGGCATCACTCTGAAAAACATGAGCAACCAAATATACGATGAGAGCTGGAAGAGAGTCACTTATTCATAAGATACGAAATTCCTCTACAGCGAGCTAAAACAATGAGCGCAGGGATATCATCTGTTGTTGGAGATACGGATGCAAAGGCACGATGTTCCGCTTCCAAGGACCATTCGTTTACGATTTTGGGTTTCTTGGATGGCGGACGCGAACAGAAGGCATTGATGAGAATGATAGAATCTCGAAAGGAAGAAAAGTTCAACATTGTGTCGAGGCTATTATAAGTTGCTAGGCTTTCAGATAAGTATAAAATCAAGTTACTTGCCTAGTACATACACGCTCAAAGGTGAAAACCTTACACGCCTTCCGGAGGTGATCGATGCCAAAAGTTGTGATGAGTGATCCGCTGGTTGTAACAACTGCTTTCCACATTTCAAGATCTCTCCATTTAAGGGCAACTTCCCCCATATTGGCAGCCCTCTTAGGAGAATTACAGGAATGTAGAGAGTCAAGAATAAGGTGGGCAACCTCCTTGTCGTAAGCAGTCGGAACATCCAGACTTTGTAATCGCTTCACTGCGTAATCTGGCCCTCCTGCTGAGAACAGAAGGTCTGCAGCGCGGTCTTTATGAAACAAGACCACCATTGTCCTGGAATAAGCTACGGAAACATGGATCAGACATTGGAATCCAAGATTTAGGACTGAAGACTCGAGACGACTAACAATCAAATAAAATGCAACTATCCTAATACCAAGAAATAGAATTAGCTCTGCGGTAAAACCAGAGGATGAAGCATCACAAACTTCTTTTTTTCTTGATTCCTCATATCTTCTCTCATCTGGCTTAACAGTATTGAATGGATCTGATGGTATGAGATCGTCCGTGTCAATAGAAAGGCAACCATCAGCAAGAAGCATATTTCCATCCACATCTACCAAGTGATTAATATTGAGTGTTATATCAATATCATCACTCATTGAAGACTCCTCCCCACTGCTAGAGTTGACATCGGACAAACTGCGCTTCCGAAAACGGTCGGTGTCAAAATAGTAATCATGCCCCAGATTCTCCTCGATGCAATATGTCAAATCTGCCAGACAAACCATATATCCCTGTGCATCGGCAACAATTCTTAGATTAGCAACTTTATGCCCGTCTTCACCTTTCAAAACTTTAGCGCCAGACTGGAGTTCCATTCTGCTGTATCGATGTTTCAGGATATGAGCAAGCATAGCTGGATTGCATGATTCGTATGTCCCCTTCCGCCAGTTGTACAAGACACGGCGTAACTTGATGTGAGCAGTTTTCATGTCGGGGAATGAAGGTCGAGGGACTGTAAGCGAAGTCCACGCTATATTGTAGACAAGGGAAAGGCGATAACCCGATAATGTTGGTTCCATGTCATGCACCACATCGGCATGCCAGGCCGCGATCGACATCGAGAACGGAGATGTCGGTGCCAAGTCAAGCGCATGTGTCAACGGTCCATGGCTGAGATGCACCCGCCCTCCAGAATATGATGATGCTAATATGACGATCATTGTGATGAAGCTACTGCCCCCAACCGTCGCACTGAAGATGGATTGGATTGGATGAAAATGGAATCCGGAATCTACAAGAACTACTCACCTCTCATACAGACGATTACTGGGAAAACATGAGTGGGGCGGAAGGTAATAATGGATGTGCTTACGTTGATCCGGCTTCACAGAGAAACAGCTTATGAAGTTCACACCGGTGAGGATTGTCCGAGGGAGGGATTCCAAGTGCCTCCAAAACCCTACTTGCCAGTGATGTCTCGAATCTAGTCCAC
This sequence comes from Tricholoma flavovirens, assembly GCA_003313805.1. Classification (NCBI taxonomy): domain Eukaryota; kingdom Fungi; phylum Basidiomycota; class Agaricomycetes; order Agaricales; family Tricholomataceae; genus Tricholoma; species Tricholoma flavovirens. The sequence continues at coordinate 3,457 of QLOK01005286.1, forward strand.
GTTGGATTGTCAAACCGCACCCGCGCCGGCTCGATTTCCCAGGTATGTCGTATTGTAACATCCCCTACATTGTGGTCAGTCTGGCCTGAGGCACAATCTAGGATGAATTTGGCGTCTCGTGTCGTTCGTGGCAACCCCACAGAAACTAAGTTGTCAATGTTCAAACAGGGATTGGGAGAGTCGACGGCAACTTCCTCGTAGTAATACGTTCCGGGGACACTGAAATCACCTCCGAGAGCATCTTCCAAGTCATCCTATGCTAATTTAAAAAGTTCAAGATGAGATATTTTTGACAGGTACGTACCTTCAAGGAAAGAAGAGGTTCTCGTAGTTCCTCGCTATCACCATGTTCACCCGCCATGTCCACCATGTCCACATCGAATGTTTCTGGAACGACAATTTGAGATTCAGAATAGTCAGAAGCATCATGATGGTCCTCTGATGCTCCAGGGCCAAGTAGAATGTCCCCCAAGGGCTTCGGATGATCTCTCAGACTATTGCCCTCCACTACGACATTGCAGTTTTCAGTTGGAGAGGCGAATCAGCCATGACACATAGTAACAATAAATAAGTCAACTCACAAAGAACCAAGGTCACGGCCGTCACACGAACCCTCGCTAGGCTGAAATTATTTGATTGCAGAGTGCATTATGTCATCCGACTTCGACCTACGGTTCAATCCGACTCGGATACATCATGATAACCCATAACCTGGGTGCCTGACCGCAAGCTCATGGATTTGGAATTGCTCAGTGCTCGCATCGCCGGCCTTACATATCCGCTGTGGTGCTGGACGTATTAAAATCAAGAACCTATCAGACGTCAAGGATGGGCTGTAGCTTACCAAGCTATTGTCCGTAGTATCTGGTGAACCCTTCCGAAGGGTTTCCACATGAATCCTGGTTCACAGTGGGCATTCGCAACCACCCAAATCAATCAAACATGACTGGGCTGATCTCTTATGTTGACCCAGGAAAGATTCTGCGAGTATTCCGCGCCTTTGTACCATCATGATGGCGAGATTGAATCGTGGTCCGCAATAGGACATAATGGACGTGACAAGTTCACATACACGCTTCTAAACGCAGTGCAAACAAGTATTATCTTCGATTCCATATGAAGCTTGATTGCTCGTCGCGTGTGACCACTCCCCATACTTGGTCTATAAGTATGCGCCGGAAACATGCCAATTAATATCACACCAGAGTTCTCGTTTGATCATAATGCACGATTGTTAGCTGCATCTAACATTATTGCGCCTTCAGCTGACGGATGTTAGCAGGGACGGTTCTGACGCAAGACGCAGAATTGAACTCCCCGTACTATCTATACGTGGCTACGCGGGCAGTGGCAATAATATTCGTTAGTCTGTTTGGAGTGTCGACAGGTAAACGAATCGATTTTTACAACCATTAGTAATTTGGTTAACCTCATATGCAGTGCTCCACGTCGGTCAAGCGTTTCATTCTCGTTTGTGGTGGCTCTTCCCCACAATAGTTATTGCAGGCTTAGGTGAAACAGCGGGCTGGTCCGGACGACTCTGGAGCACCTATGATCTCCTCAGTAATAATGCCTTCATGCTCCAGTCAGTAGCTGCCCCTGCGCTTTCGTATAAATATTTGCTTGCTCATACCTTCGTGGCAGGACGATTGCCACCGTCTTGGCACCCACACCAATGGTGGCGGCTAACTTCATCATTCTTGGTCATATGGTCACCTACTTGGGCACTTCATACAGCAGACTCACTCCACGGTTATGTGAGTCACCGCTTTTGGGTTACCAATATAATTACTCAACCTGTTATATCGGGCTTTTCACAGATACTATCATCTTTTGTACATGTGTGCGTGCTCTTGTTATAGCTCCGTCAATACTGAACCATATAGATTGTATCGCAGGACCTTGTCTCCTTGGTCATACAAGGTGCTGGTGTTGGTATTGCGTCATCAAGTAATCGTGACAGCAACACGAGTATTGTGAGCTATCTCATTCTACGTCCTCGATCCGTCGTGCTCATGAGTGCTGGCTCAAGGATGGAGTACACATTGCGCTGGCGGGCATCGTCTTATTGCTAGGTAATCACCCCAGTGTTTACAATTCCGAATTGCGATCACATATCTCACCTGATTCATAGTAATCATGCTGGTATATATAGCACTCGCGTTGGAGTTCTACTTGCGATATGCACGGGACCGGCCTTTTTCTCCTTCAAAGCAATCAACAGACGGGCTAGAAAGACCAAGGATGACACTCCGGCTCAAATTTATGGCCTGTGGCCTCGGGTTTAGTACCTTATGTCTTCTTGTACGGTACGTCAGTGAGGCATTCTGGAACTCTTCACCTCTCATTCACAGATCAGCTTTATTTATCGTGCGATTGAACTTGCGGATGGATGGAGAGGACGAATTATCTCTCCAGAGCTTTGCTTTGGTTAGTCATTTTTTCTTCCTGTACAACGATTTGCCATGAACTCTGTGATCCAGATGTTCTTGATGGCGCGATGATCGTCCTCGCAATTTGCAGTTTGAATTTTATACATCCTGGCGTTTTCTTGTACTGCCCTCAGCTCCAGAACCGGCGTCTTAGCAGGTCGATCTGGTGGTGAGAGCGCGCCTACTGGGGAAAAAGCTTCTCGATAGCAACTGATATCTGATGCTTGGGAATGCCAGAATGGACATTGGGAGAAATGGGAGGCTATACATACTCCCTAGTATTTACTTTCAGAGGCATCACTGCAATCTCTAGGAACGTTGTTGGGCAGCAGCCTGACTGTCCACTGGGCTATGTTCCTAGCTCATTGCGATGTACTCTTTATGGATCAGTCCGCGTATGGAGACTTGGGCCCGCCGGTTGTGGCCCAATGATAGATAAATTACGCATCTTCATATGGATTCATTAAAGGATGCCCAATCCACTTTTGTCATTCAAGTCACATTTGACATCTGTCGCTTGCCAAATGACGTATACAGTTTCAAGTTTTAGTATGATGGTATGCGGTCCGAGGACTCGGATACGTAGGATCATAAATGAGTGACTCACCAGAGGATGTTGTGCTCTTGATGCATCTAGTATACCGTGTCTCAGGAGCCTAAGCTTTCGTAGGTCCTATACACACCAGCAGAATTCTGCCTACCTGAAGCGGACTAAGGGAAGAGTTTCAACGTCTGCTTGACAATTGACTCGAACAGCTCACGCCAGAGTGAGTCACCTGGCTATGAATATCCCGTCCAATGTCAAAATCGTGCACGAAACCGTCGCTTCACCCATCGGGTGACATCTTACTTTGCTCGGGATTTGCCTACACAAGGAAAATCCTTCGCGAAGTCACTCGGAAGCACTATTTCGATGTTTGCGAAGACGGAACGAGCGAGATATCCCGGGAAGTCGACGAGGCACAATGTTGTGAGTAAGAGGAGCCCTTAGCGCCTGACCCTTCTTTTCCGACGAGCTCCGAGATCAGTATCCAGAGTTTCTTTGCTAGGAGGAACCTGCAAATATGATGGGATAATAGATCGTCCCAACCTGAGGAAGGTAGACGACTGGGGTCGGGTTGGCATTGGGAAAGGAAAGACGAAGATCTGTGCCAAGTTGCGCGCATTCTCTGTCACGAAAATGCTCTATCTTCGCTTTTCACACTTGCTCAACACCCCGAAATAGCCTCTAACCGCTGCACCGTGACAGTCTTTGTCCCCCTTATATGATGCAATATGATGCAGCGCCACGCTACCGACGGTGTCGCAACTCTGGCCCTTCAGTCATACATATTCTTCAATCTAGCAGCCGCTGCTGGCACTGTGGCACATTGCAGACTGAGGAATATTCGGAGATGAAATATCAGCCATAGGGAAACAGCGCTATATGATATGTTGATTTTATCACTGGCATATTTTGCCTCATCAAGAATTCATCGGCAATCCGCTTGGTGGCTTTCCAGACGCCTCTACCGCACCGATACTTCATCGCGATCTTCCTATGCTCCGGGAGAATACCTGAAAAGGTTGTTTAGGTTTATGAAGTGGTAATGCACGAGTGTGGGTGGTACCGTATGTCACATGGTGGTTGGGTCAAAGTGCATACGAGGATTGAGGATGGTTACATTGGATTTGCTTGTTGAGTGGTCTCTTGACGATTGCAATCTGGACTCCAGTTTGCTATGAAGACCACCATTTGTGGAGGCAATAGTCGATGCAGAGAAGTGTGATTTAAAGAGTCACGGTTGGGCAAGGCAACGGAGGAAAGGAAAAGGCAACAAAATGCATTCCAGACTTCAACATGTTGTGCAAAGAAAAAAAATGAAAGGCCGAGTTTGGAGGTACGTGAAACAGAGATTATTAGATCTTACTGCCGAAATAATTTCGCCCAAAAGCCTTTGGTATCTGGCACAACCTCATCATCGAATTGTATCTTCACCGATCCATCGTGGATGTCCAACACGGCATCATCCCCCAGCCACGCATCACCGTCCCGCCATGCCGAATAATCACCCAAGAAACATTTCCTCACTTTCGCCTCGCTGAATGTAGTGACTGCTGCTGTAACCTCAGGAGAGAAGTGTGTAGTGCCATCCCTGGTGGTGATGTTGAGAGGTCCATTGAAGGAACGTGGAAGGCTGAGGCTAACGCTGCCATCATGAGCATGTAAGACGAGGGAGATAGAGGGACGGGGGAGAGGGAAGGAGGGCGGCGGACCGTGCTTTGGTGGGTGGTGTGAGATCTGGGTAGTGGGAAGAGTTGAGGAAAAGGAGACTTACCAATCTAGCTTTTACTCTGCCATCCTTTGCCTTTATGAACATGGACACACGTTTCTTCGCCTCGTCCTGGGTATTCTTCGTATGGTATTGATCATTCCCCTGCACGACGGTCACGTCGACATCGACCGAACCATCATGGGTAACCACACTGAAGTTCTTCCGGACCTCGCCTTCGGCGAGTGGAACCAAGAAGGATGTGGGTATGTCGAGACTGGGGTCGATAACCCAAGCACCTTTGACGCTCCTGTCTTTCTTGATGACGGTAACAAAGTTACTTGGTCTGGGAAGAAGTGAGGGTGACGACGACGACGAATATTGAGAATGGGCATAGTCTGGTGGAGGTTCGTCCTGCTGGAGATGACAACTCAGAGGAAGAACTCAGATTCGAAAGGAACCAGAAAGTCACCGGTGGACTTGGAGTCTCGGTGCCATACAGTACTGCTGCCTCGAAAGAGGCGAGTTCGCGTTTGTCATCTGTCGGTATAATGATCATGACAGTGCCTACTAGTGGTGAAGGATCCAAGGAAGACAGAAGGTGTACTTTCCACCTCGTGTTCGAGGCGCTTATAGCAGCTGTTGCCCGACGGGCATGATAATGTGGATGCGCAGTCGCGCAGCAGTTATGTAAATAATCAGACGACTTACATACGTCTCGGTATCATTTGAAATTCTAATAGTGTCCGAGGCAAGGCCTTAGGCCTTGCGTGGAAGCAGAACGTAGTCACGGTGGACTCGGAGAACTTACAGGCGCCGACCCTGTATCGGCCAGGTCGCTCACTCCAGCTCAAAAACCATGCATCGTCGGTGACAACAATGGCACAGATACGATGTCTATGTAGGCATCAATAAATAAATGGCTGAGATGAGATATTCAATCTTATTCGTGAGGAGTTTAGGATTGTAATACAGTACGAATAAGCCAGTCCGAGTCATAGATCGGTAATACCAAAGATACAAATAGCAGAAGATAATGACAAGAACTTCAGAGAGTGAGTAGTTCGGATAACTGCAGGTTAGCGAAGTTCCTCAAGTAAAACGATACCAGGACGGTTAGCTAAACTGCGTCGCGGGAGGGGCTTGATTGGCCGGATAGGTTTGAATGAAGTGATAATTTCGTCAGATGATGTCGAGTTAGTATCGGAATCTGTGTCTGAGCTGGACGTCGAGGACTTCGACATCCCTGATTCAGAGTCGGATGTTGCATGGTGGGGTTTGGCGTGTGTGTGATCCTCAAATACGCCCAAGCCAAGGTCCTGAGGTGGGTAACTTTAAGAATTGAATTAAACCGAAATATAAAAGTGGACCCACCATCTCGATGTATTGTTCCATTGATTCATCGACATGCTCAATATCTACGCTTTTAGGATCGGCCTGGGCACGTTGAGCGAGGATAGCATTCGATGCTTGGAGTGCAGGGAGAAGAACCTGGATTCGTGAAAGAACTAATATGACGTATAAGATTAAATTAGTGTATATTAAGGAACAGGCAACGTACGTTCCGTTGGAGGGTTGATTGCATACGGCATTCGGTTTCTGGGGTCAAAATTGAATGAAGGAGAGATAGTGGGTCCATTCGTCGAGTTACGATCAAGTTTCTCCAAGGAAGACCCTGTGAATAGAGGCACTGACAAATTGTGAAGACAGACTTCAGAAATGAACTTACGAAACCGTTTGAGCCTATCCTCCTCGCACTCGACGTCCAACAATTCGACAGAGCGAGGAGGCTTGAGAGTCTCGTCCATGAGTACCACAAAGATTAATAATGTTAAAGTGGGGCTAAACCGCCGTTATAAGGAAAGCATGAAACATGAAAGAGTTGGCGTCGACGATCATCAAGTGTCCATGAACGTCACGGTCGCGTCGAAAGAGTTCTCATTTGTTTGCTGTTGTTATTTTCAAGGTCTTTCGGTTGGAGAACTTTCAGTGAAGGGCGTCTCTCAGAGATGGTTTGCACTTGAAGAGAAGAAAAGATTCCTCAATTGACTTTGAACACGCAAATGAGCTATGGCGCCCCCACTCCTTCCATTTCACAAAGACATTTTGGAACGTATACATGACCCAGCAACGAGCGACCTTCTGGTAATCGCCCGTGGGCTAGGGCTGCGCCGAATAGTTTGCACTCTTATGAAAATATATGATTCGCCCCAAAGTTTGGTTCTACTGGTGAATGCCACACAGGAAGAGGAATCTGAGATTGGCGAAGAACTTGGAATCATGGGATGCCGGAAGCCTGGATTACGGGTAGTTGGATACGAGACAGGGAACAGAGACAGGTCAGTGGTAACATATTCTTCAACGATAGCATTTCCCGAGGTGTGCATAAGACAGGGTTTATACAAACAAGGAGGCCTGATATCAGTCACTTCGCGCATTCTCGTCGTTGATATGCTGCAGTCTGATATCCCCACAAATTTGATTACAGGAATATTAGTTTTGCACGCAGAAAAGTACAATCTTCTCGCTCCATCCAAAGGGGCACAAACTGAGCATATGTCTAACAGGGTTACTCCTCTGGTACTCGAAGCATTCATCGTCCGCCTGTATCGTGAAAAGAATACCTCGGGCTTCTTGAAAGCCTTCACCGATCAACCAGAACATATCACAAGCGGTCTCTCGCCTCTCAAAAACATCATGAAAGAACTACAGCTCCGCAGAGTACATATTTATCCACGGTAGTGTTTGCCAGCCGGCTGTTGTTGTTAACTCTCATGTTCTGCCAAGATTCCAGGAAGATGTCAAACAATCACTGGAGAGACGAAGAGCCGATGTCATCGAACTGTCTCAACCGCTTACTGAACCAATGGATGAAATACATCATGCCATTATTCAGTGTATGACAACGACGTTGTCAGAATTGAAGCGATCTAACACAAGTGTATGTGCATATCAATTAATGACATACTCCCATCTCACAAGTTATATTTGCAGCTCGAACTTGACGACTTAAGCGTCGAAAATGCTTACTTCCGTTCGTTCGACGTCCTCGTCCGACGCCAACTCGATCCTGTCTGGCACAAAGTTGGACCCAAAACGAAACAGCTTGTCAATGATCTTGGCACGCTGCGTCGTCTGCTCTAGTTCGTCTTATCACTTCACTCCGCAAATTCTCCTCTTATCAAACCTACACAGCTATCTCCTAACCTACGACCCACTCCAATTTCATGCCTATCTCGAAACTTTAATTGCTGCAAACTCAACGTCGGCTTCAGGAGGAGTAAAGCAGCACCATTCTCCATGGCTCTTAACGGACGCGGCCAACATCATTTTCCAAGTCGCCAAACGACGGTGCTACGTCATGAGCTCGACGTCTAAGAAAACACCTGTGCCTGTGATTGACCTGGTCAACGACGAGGATGTCTGGGATGCCTTGGACGAAGCGGAAAACGGAGGCTTCGATAAAGGGAAGGGGAAGGAGGAACGGAGACCCATTTGGATGCCGGAGGGGATGGAACCCATTTTAGAGGAACTGCCGAAATGGAATCTGCTATCAGAAATTATTCAGGAAGCAGAGGAAGAGATAATAAGACAGGAGTCGTTGCGTCAGCGCATCACGGCTGGTGGGTTATGTTCTATGCAGTTGTGCATTGATATTTTGCTTATCCCCTCGCAGTAAATCAGGCAAGCAATACCATCCTCGTCATGACATCGTCCACGCGTATCTGTAGTGTTATCAGCGAGTTCCTCTCGACCATGGATCAGGATGCCCCGCCAGGGTCCAAAGGCCGCCGCATGATGCTCCGCAAGCTACGGCTCTACCTCTGGTGGAAAGGACAGCTAAGCAAACGGAAAGAGGACGGTAAATCGCATTTCGGGCTCCCCGATCATGCGAGTCGGTCTAGCGATGGATATCACAGGATGTATGAGGATGGGGAGGACATAAGTGAGGCACTGAAGAGGAAAGATAAGCTGGTGGCAGACAGGGCAGCGAGTCGAAGGAGAGTGAGAGGCGGTGCGCCGGCTGCCGCTGCTCCTTCGGGCGGACGGGATGCAGCTAAGGGGGTGTTGCAAGATACAGTAATTGGAGGCATACAGAACGAAGCTGATAATTTTGCGGAATTGTGAGTTCCCTCTCTCGGGTTCCTTCATGGCAACAAGCCGATCGCTCTGCTCATTAGGTGGGCGTCGCAGAATGGGCAGGCCTCGGAATTCCCCATGGCACTGGCCTCTGATACGACGCTTCTCGACTTTGACTCTGGGACATTTGAGAAAGAATTTGATCAGCACTACGGCCTTCTCGCTCCCGAACAGACTGTGCTGGTGCGGGCGTTCTCGGACGATTCGGACGATAGGATGTTGGCGGAAATCCGGCCAAAGTTCATCGTGATGTTCGAGCCGAATATGGAGTTCATTCGACGAATTGAAGTAGGTCCCCGGGTTTCGATCTCAATACTGTCCGCATCTTACGGCCTATTTGCGATACGAGGTGTACAAGAGCTCTAATCCCGGACTTGGCGTCAGAGTTTATCATATGGTGTATAGCAATTCTTGCGAGGAGCACAAGTATCTCACTGGAATAAGAAGGGAGAAGGAGTCTTTCGAGAGGCTTATCAAGGAACGAGGGGCAAGTTTTTCACGGTTCTACTTGTATTGTCTGGAACTAACCAGGTGTCTAGTCCATGCTTTTACCTATCTTGGAGGAACGAAGACATGGGGCCGGAGCGAGCGATGCCCTTATCAAGACTATCAATACGCGAATAGCTGGAGGTAGGAGAGAAATAAACAAGGAGCCTTCGCAGGTTGGTCTTGATGAAAGCTCTACCTTACACATTGATGAATCATTTTCAGGTCATCGTTGATATGCGAGAATTCCGATCGACGTTACCCTCACTTCTCCATGCGTCCAATTTGTTGGTCATACCGGCAACTTTAACTGTCGGAGACTATATTCTCACACCGGACATATGTGTCGAACGAAAGAGTTTGTCGGATCTAATATCAAGTTTTAATAGTGGACGCCTGTGAGCACCTCTGCGGTTCAAAACAGTATCCAAGCTAAATTTCTTCGCAGCTATACACAGTGTGAACTTATGTCCGTACACTACAAAACTCCAGTGCTGCTCATTGAATTCGAGGAAGCTAAGGCCTTTTCACTCGATGTGGGTTCCTTCGTGCTTCACCATCTGTTCCTCCGCTCAGACCAGATTCTTAGGTTGTGACCGACATGAAGTCGTATGCAAAACCCACGAACAAATACCCTCCCAAGAAAAAACCGGGCGCCGCTGCTGAGCCTGATTATTCTATCACGATACAATCCAAAATTGCTCTTCTCATATTGACATTTCCACGTGTTCGGATAATCTGGTCATCATCGCCTTATGCCACAGCTGAGATTTTCAACGATCTCAAAAAGAATAATGCAGAACCAAATCTAACTTTAGCCATCGCAGTTGGTGCCGATGACGACCCGGAACTAGGCGCAGGTGTCAACGCAGCTGCAGAAGAACTGCTACGCTGTCTGCCAGGCATTAGCGTGAAGAATATGAAGCATGTGATGGGGAAGATAAACAGTGTCAGGGAGTTTTGTGAGATGGATATTTTCAAAGTCCAGGATATCTTAGGGGTGGAACCAGGACGATTGTGTTGGGAGTTCATGCATCGAGGAGACAAGCGATAGCATGACCGTATGTCACATCAATGTGTGTGTGTTTCTCCAATCGCAGAACAACTAACATGAATATCTTATTTATTTTTTTCCCTCAGTTGCAAATTCAGGGTTGCGCCAACAACGATGGGGCGATCTAGCGATAGAAACTGCACTGCAGGGTCTTGAAAACCTGGTCTTATTGTGTCTTCTCACCCCATACTAGTGTATGGTTTTCGTTGCAATGCACTAAACCTATTTTCATGAATAGAATTTTGGCACTGATATCGCGATGGTACTAGGTTGGGCGCGTGATGATGAATATTCGCGGACTGAGACCTGACTGAGACTAGACGATCCCGAATATACCCCTCACCCACAGATAGGAAAACAGCTTAGCTACATTTTAAATAACCCTGGTTCCTCGTGCTAGTCCTACCTATTTTCCTTGTTGAGTATGGTACCGCACTCGAAGTATGGCATTCACTGGCAGAATATCGCAAGAAAGAAAGGGTTCAGGTCCATTATCGCCGGCAGGTGACGCAACGATGAGTGCAGAAACCATGGGGGTTCAATATTCAATTCTCAAGTGGCATGACTAATGTGGCCGAAATAGCCACATTGATTTGAATTTAAATGCGACGGCACGAATAGCTTCGCGACACCAATACAAGGGATGCAGCTGGTAAAGGAAGGCGAAAGCCCCATACATGCAGAGCACACATACAAGCAGACAGCCGAATCCACTAAGTACCCTGTCCACCAAAGTCATACAATCTGCATGGTATGTCAAGCTGAAACCAAGCCATGAAATCCACGGTAGGGTAGCCGATAATAACAACTAACAGAGGAATCAGACACCTGTGACCTGATAATATTGAAGATTAGATGACGCTACTCACTTGAGTCACTACATATTATTATCACCCTGGTGGCAATGCTGCGGGAACAAATCCTACTGAATCCCGTGGCAATGCTCCGGGAACAGTCACGGTGAAAGAACCACAAGCAAATAGGTGGATCCAGACTCTCATATAGCCCAAGCCACCATACAATGCCGTGCAACACAAACAGTTGTAAGGCAACAACTCTAACGTATGGCTATCATAGTATATGATGGGCCAACGCACCCAAGACCAAAGACGATATATCACCCAGTCGAGACTTGTCGATACTGTTGTCTCGTTTTGTATGATGCGACTACTTTAGGTACCCATAAAGCCAAGGTCATAAATATGACGAACAACCGGTATCCAGTGAGTTTAACAAGTAGAGGTGGTTGCTGTTGTTGCGTGCTACGTCAACGAGTCGGACCTGGTTCAAAAATACGGGTTGAGTAAAACAAACCTTCTGCTCTGTGCACTATCATATTGACGGGCCTGGGAGACAGGAACCCCACAAAGGTAAAGTGGGAGCCACTCGTAACACGGGAGAACCCCTTATATAGACGTCTTGACATTGCGATAGGAGGCAAAGGTAATGTGATGGACATTTCCCACCGTTCAAGTTCAACGTTCAACCATGACGGTAACAAAGCCTGGACACGACATTTTTGGCCCAGCTCGCGAGCTCGCAGAGCCTGATGTTGAGTCACCATCAACACTAGTCACCACGCCCAGAATCGCACAACACGAGGATTCGTATTGGACCCGTATGACGGGTCCTCCTGTCAATTACCCAAGCATATTTGTGCTGCCGCCAGGCCCTATATAAGGAACAACGGTCGAAGCGGCAACAACATAATCTAGGCGGTATGCCAGCGTACAGACGAGATCGGTTTCATTCTCATGCAGATCGTCATGGTCGATGTACCATACTACGTCAATATCGAGAACCTTCGCGACTTTCATGCTATGCGTCAAGGACAATGACGAAGCGCCCTCGCCCTCCACCAGCAGAGTACGACGCCGACTCGGATGGCATGGGTATCAGCGTGACGAAAATTCCCTCTTTGAAACTGCCTTATTGGAGCCAATACTGATAAACAACTCGTGCAGGTTATGACACCGACTAGGGGCTTCCGAGGGAATGAGTCCAAGTGCTTCTAGTAAAACACCTTCTGTAATTTGCAAATGATCTCGAATCCTGCCCACGTTGGAATGTCAAGCGGAATCCTTGCCGTTAAATTCCCAGGTATTTTGTACCTTTCCCTACCTTACCGTCAGGTCTGAATTGGGGTCATTTCTGAGCCACAATCTAAGTATGTTGTGCTTCCTGCTCACCTCGTTCACATCGGCCACCGGCTATCTGGAACGGGAGTCGGCAATGTTTTGATACCGTGAGCCGTGGGTTATAATTAAACTTACGCCGTTTCATGAATTGGCACCTATTGGCACACAATGGTTCGTTCCATGGCTCAACCCTTCCGCAGCAACTATTTAATAATAGATATTCGCAACCGACATTCACCACAATTTTCCAAGGACGAGAGTTGTAGCATCTGCCATGCAAGCGTTACATGATCGATCTCGTATTTCCATTCATACGAGGTTGTTCGGTGTAATGATTGTGTTTGGACAAAGGCTGAACGTTGTGAGATGACATCGGGTCCGCAGCAGGGGTTCAATTCCAGACAGATCAATGGCTAAGTGATTGGTGAGTGCCAGGTGCTAGTGGCAAATCTCCTCGATGAATTCCCAGAAACCGTGCTAAGTGCAGAATTTTATTTTTACACTGGATGTTGATGGTGGTTCGAATCGCTAGCAATGGCCAAAATATGCCATCACATACCTGCCAATGAACGCTTCATTTTTTAAATCAAAATCGTGAAATTCGAAGTATCAAAATCGCGATCTAGCCTACCCAGCCCTGTTCCTTACAACACGCAGCAAACGCAGTTTGATTGGCCATCACTGACCGACGTGTGGCTATGACCTCAAGCACCCTTTCTTATAAAAGAACGCTATCGTGATGAAAAATATTAAAGATCGACATACACCACATCATGTCGCAAAATTTCAATGGTTAGCCACCCTTTAGCATTACCTTGCCACTAACTGATGGATGTTGATACTTAGGGACTATGACTCCGCTGACAAGTTTGAACCCTCCCGACCCATTCAATTCCCCGTACCACTACCTTGTGACGCGGTACGTGACGTTGATATACGTCAGTCTATTTGGGTTGTCGTCAGGTAGGTGGCGATTTCCGTAACCGTTATGTGACTCTATTCACACCCGCCATCCAGGTCTTCACCTCGTTCAAGCTATTCACTCCCGTTTGTGGTGGCTCTTGCCTACAATAGTTATGGCTGGCCTTGGCGAAACGGCTGGCTGGTCTGGGCGTCCTGGAGTACCTTTAATGTGCCGAATAACAGCGCCTTCATGCTCCAGTACGTGTATTCCTGCTTTAGAAAGTAAATATCACTTACTCGTACATCCTCGCCAGGTTGGTCGCTACCATATTAGCACCCACGCCAATGTTGGCCGCCAACTTCATCATGCTTGGCCGTATGGTTAAGCTCTTGGGCCCCTCGTATAGCAGACTCGCTCCACGGTTTTGTAAATAATCCCCATTGGGTCACTAGATATTACTCAATCGTCTTACGATTTTTGCAGATGCTATCGTCTTTTGTATAGGCGTAGGTTGTTATATTTAATTAGCATGAGTTTCACAGATCATACGACAGGATGTTATCACCCTGGTGGTACAAGGCGCTGGTGGCGGCCTTGCGGCAGGGGGAAACACTCCTTCTCAGACGAAAACAGTAAATATCTCGTTTTACTTCAATTACTTTCCCTATGCGATTTGCTCACAACACATTGCTACAAAGGGTAGTAACATCATGCTGGCGGGTATTGTTTTGCAGCTAGGTAATTGTTCTATCGTTCGCCATGCAGGATTCCCTATCTCATCCCATTAATAGTTATCTTGGTCTTATATGCCACGGTTGGATTGGAGTTCTTCTTGCAATATACGCAAGGTCGTCCTTTTCCTTCTTCCCAACAGTCGACAGACCATTTGGAAAAACCAGTGCGGAAGCTGATGACCCCCCGACTCAAGATCATGATATGTGCCCTCGTATTTAGTACTCTCTGTTTTCTTATCCGGTTTGTAGACGAGGTGCTCTGGAGCTCGCTGCATTCTCATTAGTCTTAGTGCCATTTATCGTGTCGTCGAACTTGCGGGCGGATTCCATGGAAGAGTTATTTCTACCCAGGTTTATTTCAGTATGTCGTTCTCCCCTTTATTGATTCACCTTGAACTTCTCAATTGTCAGATGTTCTCGACGGCATGATGATTAATCTTGCCATCTGGACCATGAACTTCGTACATTCTGGTCAGTTCTTATACCATCCTCGAGCTGAAATAACTCTCGTCGATGAGTAATCCACTCTGAACCACCGCACAACCCGAAGGGAACCGCAGAACATGAGCAGTCACTACCAATCAAGCAAGGAAAGCGTATGGGCGTAGCACTTACCTTTGTAGACATTTGCGTTGAGGTGACATGACCGTAGTAATTTATACCTGAAAGTGGACCCCAGTCATGGTTTATCAATTCTTCATCCGTCGTACCTACTTATCCTTCAGGCTTACTCACCGAGTCGAGTTTATTTAAAGTAAAAGTTAGAAGTTGGTTGGTAGTAATACTAACAATATGTATAACGTTCATCATGAAGTTCAACTTGTAGCCCGCCATGATTTAGCCACACCCACCAGGACGCGGATTTCCGAATCCCTCAGATGTTTATTTCAAATTCTTGCTTTATAAACCTCCATAAGCCGGTCCCAAAATGTATTATTGGGAAAACTTTAATACAGTCAAACCCCTCTTAACCCCAAGGGGGTGGCGGGACGGGAATCCCGAACCAGACGTAGGCGGGGGGGGGGTCCTGCCGG
>QLOK01005294.1:7964-25343 GCA_003313805.1 Tricholoma flavovirens
TTTGGGACTCATCTTTGTATTGTGATATAAATTAGTCGTGGAGTTGCCTGTAGGATAGTATTACCATTTGTAGTTCATCTAAAATTCTCAAGACGGATAACACAGATCAGATTTTCGGAAGGATCACCGTCTATGAACTGGAATCTTTGGCGCCATACAACCATCCTCTGCCCCAGTCTAGTGCTCGTCTATCCCACTGATGTAAACCCGCAAACAAATACGCAAGCTCCTGGTTCCATTGCCCTTTAACATAGGAAGCAAATGGCTGGGGCACTATCCTGCTAGCTGCCGATGGAGGTGCTCGTATAAGAGCGGGCGATTCGACGAGGCGTACGCTCAAGTCGTGTAGACTGTTCATTGCAGCAATAAGACAACTTCATGACAAGGATCATAAACGCACTCTCTACGATGCTGCTCTGTTCTAAGAAAATAAGATTCGTTAGTCAATGAGAGAGTAGTTAAAGTCGGAGTAGTAGTCTGACCTTGCGTGAATCAGGTTGGAAAATCCATAATACACCTGGAAAACTTGTCAGTGGTCTCGAGGCGTACAGCCACATGAAAGGGTCTCACACCCCCGACGACCAACGCGCCAGAAACTGGTCCAACAAGAAATGACATGACTCGGCCGGTGAAATCAACACAAACTGGATACAAATTACTTATCTATTTTATTATTATTATTTATTTATTTATGAATGGTTTTCGCTGGGACACACGAGAAAAGGTATTGTGCATCAGAATGGATATATGGGCATGTAGAAATGTTATGCGGAAGCTTGGACCGTTATTGTGCGCGTTCGCGTCTCAGTCTGTCAAGTTCTAACTGAATTCCATGATGAGCCAGTTCTCTAAAATGGCTATCCCCCCATGCTCCATGCTAAGGACAATTTCTGATTCATTGTACAATTATCCATCCTTCACAAATTAGCATTTGGTGAAGAATAACGTGTGAGTATAAAGTCCTGAATTTCATGCGCTGTACGGGTAACAAACTGGATTAGATGTCAATGTTACAATTCTGAGCTGAGTTGCGTACCCAGTAATTGAGGTGCTTCCTGGGGTATCTACACCGTTTAAATGAGAGCTCGTAAGGTATGGATGCAAGTTAAGAACGTACTAAATGGCCTGCATTGGGGATACAAATATTTGATGAGTTATTGGGTCGTAACCAAACCCGCTGTTGCTTCGAGCCTGGCAGCCCAGAGCTGCAGCATAGAATAAATGACATGCGAAAACAAAAACGCTACCAAACTCACTGTTTTCCAGGATCTGGCATAATCCATCGCAATTCTATGTTTTCGTCAAGTCCGGGGAGGAGCTGATACACTTCACATTCGGTATGTGTTTCAGAGAACACAATACCCTCCTGGATGCCAGGCATCTTGAGACGTATGATGGGGTTGCCGCTCGAATCACGAGAAGGAGTAGTTCCATATTCGATGTACATCTTAAGCACCTCAGGGTCCCAGGCGCCGAAGAATGGGTTCTTGCTAAGTATCTTTAAGGCTTCCTCCCTGTATAATAAATATGGCAAAGTCAGCAACAGTGACCACGACTGAACAGTAATCCCCTACTGTGATCCCCATGTTTCGCGCCGCGTAAGCGCGGCTAATGTCAGTCTCTTGGCGTGATCGGGGAACGCCGTTAGAAGACTGTCAATTGGTTCCATGATGATTGGATCAATCAAAATTAGAGAAGAAAACAACTTTGGATGCGTCCGAGCTGCCAACACGCTATAAGTGACATTAAACTATCTCACCACTTGCATAGTAGCGAAACCTTACGAAGTGCATCCTCCATACGAGTGACCAACAGCGACAAATGTGCGATCTCGGAACCCACTGATTTTACGGTACTCGGACTCCTCAGTACACACCCGATTCAGGTGAGTGGGAAGAGGAGAGGCTGTCAAGGAGGACGGCAAATAATGAATGAGGAAGTTCAGGATGTCGCGTCCATTGTCTGTCCAATCAACTGTCGTTGAAAGATAGGTCAGACAGGAATACTCATGGAGGTCATATGTGCGAGTCGTGCGACTCACAGATCCCAGAGAGGGCGCTCTGGTTGATCATGCAGGCATCACCGTGTTGCACAGATTCCCATGTCCACACTTCGTCAATTACGATTCCAGCAGACGATGTAAGGAGGTGCCGAAGTGTTGGCTCCCATATCTGACAAAATTGGGTTCGGACACTTTGCTATGTTGAAGATAGTCACGGTGAACACACCTCCTTCGGGAATCCATTCGCATGGGCGAAGAACAGAGTTACGCCCTTTGTAGGCGTCGTTCTATATTTCAAGTCCGACCTCACGTATCTGTTCGCACAATTCCACAAAATCTGAGGCACCCCTTGTGGATCCAAGACAACACGCAAATCCCTTAGCATCTGCGTGAGTCGCTCGCAGATCTCCAACCGCTCTGTTTTCGTCGCATTTTCGGGTGGGTGTGAAGGCACTGGAACGTATGCAGAAGTTCGTAGATGCGCGGCTGGAAATAAATGGGTGGTCAGAATGTAGGGGACATCCGAGGTTAGTTGACGAGGAGGCGAAGGTAAGGAGGGTTTAACTAAAAGTTGTTCAGATGGAGGTGGGAATATTGGAAGAAGTGGTCTTGTAGTGATTGGGAGCGATGTGAATGGAGGGGGCTTGGGATACGACCGTAACATGGAGGTCGTATGTATTGAAAATTCTCACACCATAGGTGTATAGATACATCATGATGCTAACTTAGGCTACAGCATGGTCAAATCATGAATGGTGTAAGTTACAGTATAATGTCCGACTCGGAGTCCAGTCCAACTCAGCAGCAAGGCTGACATACGCAAATTACTATATCTTGGCGATGCTTGACCGCACTCAAGCAACATAAGGATCCACACCTGCGCCGCTTCTTGCGGTGACAAAACAAGCACAGCCCTATGACAAAACGGAAATGTAGTTGGACCTTAAAGGTGTCACTGGCAGAGTGAAAGAATGACGAAGAATAGGAAGGGAAAATGAAAGGGATGATTGTTTTTTAGTTCATTTTTGACTCATTCATTTTGACAAATGAAATGAAAACTGAAAATGAAGCAAAAATGGCTGAAAAATGGCTACTGTGAACAACCCTAGTGGCTTGCCCCACACTGACATCCAAAAAAGGAAAGTTGACAAATATTTCAAGCATTTCCTTTTCTCTTCAACTTACCATCAATGCTGCTGACAATGCATCAACCACAAACCAGTTGAAACAGCAAGAGAAGCAAGCCTATACCATCCTATCCGAGCTCTTTCTCGATACAGAGCACACCCACTTGGAACTCAACCACCTTACCTCCTCATTGCGCCCTCTTGGGATTCCCATCCTGACGTTGGAACATATGCGTCGTTACGATGTCTTTCCCGTCCTTTCACCCAATCTTCTCAGCATCGCTGGTGAGTGGCAAGGAATTGATGAGGATTGGTTACTTCAGCAAGTGCAGGCCAGAAGGTCTGCCACCGGTTCAGGATGGATGAAAAGTGGAGTCGACTCCGTGGTTTGGCTTTCTCTTAGTAACAGGGTTCGTTCGATTTGGGATAAAGTCAAGGAAGGTTTGAATCAGGGTTCAAACGGTAGGTTGTGGCAATAGAGCGGCAGGTATGGACACTCAGGCTAAACGTCCATCACCGGAAGTTCTGGTGTTGATAATTCGAGAGGCAGTACCCATTTATCGCTCCAATAACACTGCTATGTTGAAGCTTGGAATTGGTGTATTGCAACTACTGGATATATGTCAGGTTTGAATTGAGAAACTCGTTACATTCGACGGTTTGACGTTTGAAGCTCAAAGTTCAAGTTTGTTCAGCGCTCGGCTTTTGACATTGTAGAGGCCCGAGGGGTATAGATAAGGGGACTTGGTAATGATGCTCACATGTCCACATCATACGGTGTAGGAGAGGAAAACGACGTTGAAACGACGGCGCATAGCCCCAAGCACAGATGCACACTGTCATCATAAATAAATTAAGCTCTTGTATTAAACTACCACATCTATACCTTGTGCCACATTTTGCAACCTCTGAGACTCTGAGGTCACAGTGAAAAAGCCCTGGCTACTAATGCAGCAGTCGTATTTGTCGCTGGGGAGTCCCCACCTGGAAGAGTAATATCCACTCCAATCTTCTCCACAACGTAGTAACTAAAAAAAAGAACTTTGAAAGTGAGCGCAAGACCTGCGTGCAGGACGGCAATGACGATGATCATGAGACGAGTGGCTTTTGCTTCTGCCTTGGGTTGAAGGGAAACTGAGTTGACTACAAGTAGAGATACGGTCAACACCTACTGTGGCGAGAATGGGGTATATGTTGATGATTAAAAACCATCCTGACAGTGCAAAGGCAACGAAGACAAGGATCCAACGCAGGAGGGGCACGGGAATTACACAAAGGATCTGTATCAGGACGATATCAGAAGCTGATAATGCGTCTGGAACGAAAACACACTGAAACGGGTATCCAAACAAATTGGGCATATCCCCACATTGCCACCGCCTCGACAACGCTCCATTCACCTACACCAATGTATCGGAGTGCCAACCACAACATGACTGGTAGTGCTAGCCCGTATGCATATACCAATGACACTGCAATAGAGAGTAGCCGGAAGTCGTAGTCATACTCTGACCCCGGACCAGAGAGATAAGCAGATATGGACGCAGCTAGGCTTGACGAAAGGAAGAGCATGAAGATTAGGGTAGTCAGAGTCCAGAATGGACCGTATAGGTCTGCTGGATTCAAGTGCTTGGATAAGTAATTTGACGACGTTGGGAGAAGTGTTGCATAGCATCTCTCCAGTACCTAAATACCAAACACGTTGATGCTCAAAGTTATCCAACGGCTAGATAAGGGACAAACCGTTTTGGTATCCACGTCAAAATACGGTTGGTAGTATTCCACTGTCCAAAATCCGCCTTTACTTTGGCCGGGTTGGTCGCGAAGATATCCTACAGAAAACACCTTAATTAACATACGAACATGACTCGTGGCACAGGTACACACCTCGATCCGCGTTGCCCAAACCCGGTGACCGCCCCTGGCCCTGTAGGTTCCCAGTAGCCCCATCTGTACCTAAAAACGCTATGGATTCACAAAGTTACTCTCGGTAACCGGTCTAGAGAGAAATCATGCCGAATTACACTTGAACTGAAGCCCTTCTGGGCCCTCTTCTAGTCGCTTCAGGGGAAGAGATCAGTATAAATGGATAAAACGATATTCGTTGTCACGTACGTCGTCAGCCTCGACTTGGACGTATGCCATTCGAACGTGGATAGTTGTGAGTGGGTTGAGGCTATTGTTTGACGTTGTTGGCCCAGAAAACTTTGAAAGTTCAATTTTCCTTCAGGAGGGCTGTTGAGTCTAACCTGTTCACTGTTGAAAGAACGAAGTCTGACTGTCTGAAACATATCAAAAAATGGCATCTTCGTCGCATTAACTCCGAGAACCTTCGATATATAATCTTGGAATTCTCCACGAACGTCGTTAGGCAATCGACGTCCCCGTCTGTTATCCATGAGTCTACCAGACATTATTACAGAAAAGTCGCCTGAAAACAAAACAGGAGAACAGGCTTTCCACGTTGGAAGGTGGATAGCTATCCAGCCACCACATGGCAAGCGTGTCGAATGTCAAGCACCATCTTTTGTAATTTACTTTGTTTTTATAGCTGTTCCAAGTCAGTATTCCACCCTTCCTGTGTCATTTCAGGATGCCCGGTTTGACATCATTTTGCGACGACAACGCTTGCGACCTAAGGAAGGAGGGGGTCTAAAAATTGACGCTTTGCCATCGCGTTTCTTAAACTTGACTAACGAATTTGAGTTTGCTGGTTGGGGCACGTTGACTCATCTCCGACTTACGCAGGAGGACCGAGCTTCCGGCGAGGACTCCAAGCTCAAAGGTATACGTTGCCAAAGCCTCCTTGGTCAATTCACTGCGAGTGCATTGGCAGGCAATGCCGTCCTCGGAAGCGTGTTTTACGCGCTGCCAGCCGTTGTCGCGGTTTCTAGTGTATAGTCTGTGTATTATTCGGTGATTCTCCCGTGTTGCTCGCTGATTTCTTTGCAGTTCCCCCATATCGTTGTTTGTTGCTACTCTCGTGTTGTTTTTCTGGCGTCCCGTCATGAAAGAATTAGCTTCTGCACTTCCCATCAATGGTGCTCCCTATACTTATATGTAAGTTTTGAGTTTCTTGGCAAGAACGCTCCAGGTTAATCGCGCTGTAGCCTTAATGTGTCTACCAAGTCTTTCGCACTGGTTGGAGCTACCCTTCTCCTCCTTGATTATGCTTCCACAGCTGTAGTGTCGGCGGCCACCGCTGCTTCATACCTTGCTGGAGAAATAACCCTTCCCTTCCCGACTTTCGTGGGGGCCATAATCATGCTGGCGATATTCACCCTTATCAGCCTTGCAGGAACCAAAGAAAGCGCACGTCTCGCTTTAATTGTGCTATCCTTCCATGTAAGCCTTTTACTTCCTATAATCCATGTAGGCTAAGCAGCATTGAAGCTAGGGACAATGGTCGTACTGATAATCTGCTCCATCATTCATTGGAGAAACCAGGGTATTGAGCAACTAACAGCAAACTGGAACATAGGACAGGCTGCTTCTGCACGTGCAATTGCTAGGCAGATTTATGATGGATTTTGTCTGGGAATACTGGGGCTCACGGGGTTTGAATGTATTGTCCTCCGTTTCATGGACTCAATTGCGCCATCTGAATAGCACCTTACTAGGCGCGCCATCGTATGTTGGGCGTATCAAGCAAGGCCGGTTTCCCCTCGTGTTGCGGAATCTGCACATACCGGCCATTATCCTCCTAAGTTTTATTATGGTGCTGGTTTTGGCTGTCGTACCACTACACACCGTGCTACAAGGAGCCAATGTTCTCAGCATTCTTGCTGAGTTGGTGAGTACGTCTTATCTGCCTAACGTTTATCTCATTACTTGTCCATAGTCAGCAGGGAGGTGGTTAAGAATCTGGGTAGTCGTCGACGCCATCATCGTCTTATGTGGTGGAGTCTTGACTGGTAATGATTTATAACACATCCAACCCATTAAAGCTCACTTTATGTGGCGATCTTCTAGGAATCATAAGTGCATGCGAACTCCTGGAACAATTGGCTCGCGATAGAGTTCTGCCTCAGTTATTCTTGAATGAACTACCGAAGACAAAGGCGCCATATATATCAGTACTTTCTTTCGCCCTCTTTTGCGGGGTACTCTATGCAAGTGCTGGTGCCAAGTTGAATATCATCTCCCAAATGCGAGTATTCGTGGTTTCTCCTGAATGTTGCTCACAATCCATACGGTCACCAGGTTCTCACTTGTTTGGCTTACTGTCATGTCACTGTTCCCGTTATCGCTTCTCCTCCTCAAGTTCAATCGAGGGCGGCTCAAACGAGATTCACGAACCTCTCTTTCAATCATCGTCGCCTCGCTCGTCATATCTGCTGTCGCCTTTGCGGGCAACATCGCTGTGAACCCGACAACAGCTGGGTCAGTCTTTTGTCCATTGATTATTGTTTTTTCAAATGGTATCTTCTCCCGTTCCGAAGCTATTTTGCCGCCTACGTCCTTGGCATCGTGTTCGTATTCACCGCCGTTCAAAATAACATCCGTCTCCTATGGTGGATCTACTGGATCTATGATCAATACCCTATCTTGCATACAAGCAAGTTCACCAAGACCTGGGGAAGGAACTTGATCGATCTGATGACGAGATTGAAGCGGCAGCCCGTGTGCATTCTGGTTAAGACAGATGAAGTATGTCCTTTAGCTTGCTTTCTTACGCGAGCGGTTTACTATCTTTCCAATTTGCAGATAAATAATCTCTTCCGAATGATTCTATACGTTCAAAAGAATGAAGAAACGTCGCGTATAAAGTTAATTCACTTCAGTGAACAAGAAGAAGGGGTACCTTCCGAGTTAGAACCCAATGCCAAAAGTAAGTATGAGGCTTGTTCTGTTGTTTTGTCAATCACTGATGTAATAGTCGCCCAGTCTTAGACGAAACTTTCCCTGAAATCACCATCGACTTGGTGCGTCTTCGACCCCCCCCCCCCCCTAAGTGATATTAAACACTAAGCATGGCAACTTAGATCGTGGTCCACGATAGCTTTAACCCCGCCAACGTAATTGCGCTCGCACACCGCCTCAATATTCCCCCATCACTGATGTTTATGAGCTGCCCTGGAGTTGATTTCCCTTATTCTATGGCTGAACTCGGCACTCGCATCATCTCGTTGTGAGTAAGACAACTTAACGATAGAATGACCAAACTGTAATCCCTATATACCGTATTACAGTCAACTTCCTAGATATGCAATTGAGCTGAACAAAGCTGAACAATGCCACATAGTGCCCATCAGGTATTGTGCAGTAGAGAAAAAAGATTACTCCAAATTGACGACGTGGAAATCGAATAGAAGGCATCAAGAGAATGCGATTTCCATGACAAAATCATTGACATTCGTAAAATTGAAAAAAAAAATGTTGCTGTCGTGATCATTGCTGGTCGTCATTTCTTTTAAGCAGAGCTGGAGCTTGCTGCCGAGGCAACCTTCTTTTCGTCAATCCCGGATTCCACCTTGTGTACGGTTCGGTTGAAGGTGAGCATCGTTAGACCATAATGCGCCCTGATACTCGGTTCCCAACCCTCAGGAATGCGCTCCTCAATAAGAAGAGGCTCTAGGTCTTTCCGGCGCCCCCCAAATATCGTAAGCAATGTTGAAGAGCTAATTAATATCCGTTCTTACAATGAAAACCACCACAACTAGAGTAAACGGACATACTTTGCGCTTCCGAACGTTTTATGGAACTGGTTAAGAGTGAATTCGGGATTTTTAGCCCTGGCCTCAGCGCGTCGGATGGAAGATATGCGTGAGAGATCAGCGGGTGTAAGAATGACGTTTCCCTCCTTGTCTTTTCCGGTAGCAGAATCAAGGAGTTCTTTAATATATGGAAAATGGGATACCGCTTGATCAGGCTGGAAATGGAGGTCTTCTCCTACAGACGACTTAAGTATGTTAAATCATACGACACCGTGGGAGACAACGGACATACTTGTGAGTGAAGCGTCATGTTCGATTCCGTCTTCACTATGCAGATCCAATTCTTTTAAGTCAAAAGTATCCTTGCTGTAACTCTTGTTCAACATATTCGCGGCAAAATTTGGGACAAAAAAGCAGAAGGTCGGTGAAAAGTTGCACGTGGCTCGAATTGTTTTGTTGAGTTCTTTGAAAGAGATATTCCTACCGTCGTGAGGAAGAATACCTGGGTAGGACGTGAGTAAGATAAGGTTGCAAATCATTTGAACAATTACCATGGTTTGCCAACGCATTCAATACTGGACAAGAACACCTGCTGTCTCCTTCTTTCGGAGCGACATGTGGGGGCCATACCCCACCCGCTCCAGGATGACCCTCCGGAACAACATGCCCAGCTTTCCTGTTTGGTGTTACGAGATTAAGCAGGGTGAGCGAAGCATCCCAAACAAGGACGGCGGCGGTTTGGGATGCTTTCGCGATGGGAGTGATAAGGAACATTGGTGAGAAAAGGGGGGAGAGAGAATGATGCACCACGCCCTTTTATAGTTAAGTCACATCCGGGCGAACCGAATAGCGGAGTGAACCCATCAACTCAACCGTACGGTACCTTTTCAAGTTTTCACTAAATGGGGCGAGAACTCATCACGTGCACTGAAGCTCCTGAGCATCTCCGACTCTCCGAGTCAAACTTCGCTAATTCCGCTGGCAAACCTCGTGCAAACTCTCTTTCAAGTTATCGCCACATTACCATCGCTCGAAATCAAAGCGTCCATGCAGTCTCGTAATAATCTCCATGTAGTCCGGCTCATTGTCAGGAGTGAGGTATCCCAATCGAATGAATAGATCTATAAGAACTGGTTGGACATAAGCAGAGTGTACACAAGGAGAGGAAGGGCAGTAACAAACCAATAGCGCAATTCGGTTTGAACAATCCACTTCCCATGCGCTTTATGACGTCTTCATGCGAAAGTAACTGTAGCAAGTTGCATACGAGTCAACTCAATATAGACATTTACAAGATCGCACCTCGAAGGATTCCACTTCGCTATCGTGAGGCTTTGGGATAAAGGGTGTCGGATCCACACCGGAAGGGATGGGAAGGTCATAAAGATACCTAAAATCCAGACTCGTAATTCGGACAATTGTAAAACAAAGCCAAGCCACGTACTGCACCTCAGGTTGAAGCCAACCCTTCGATGTTCTAAAGAAACAATTAGTATGTCTACGCAGGAATCAATGGATTTGGCCACAGAACCTGAAGAAGTAGCTAATAGCTCCTACTGCTCTGATGTGTTTACGTGCGATGTTGTCTGGGATGCTCGCCTCTTCCATGCATTCCTTCACAAGTGATTCGAACATCGGCATTCCACTAGGGATACCACCGGCCACTGTATTATCCAAGTAACCAGGCCATCTGCAAGTAAATCGTTTCGGATTTTAGGTTATTGATAGTAAACGGCGAAGGTACGTTTGTTTTGTTCGCGAACGTGTAGGAACCCAGATCTGTAAACGCTTCTGGCCATCGACTTCGACTTCTTCGAAGATGCTCATGTGCACTCCATAGGTCACGACGCCGAACAGAGAGCATGCTGAACGTTCCATCTCAAACGCAAAGTTGAGTTTCCCTCCTGGAATCGCATTGACCGGATGATCATGCGGCCCAAAAGGGTCTCCATAAACTGGATACAACTCATTCCTCCATTTCTCTGGTCCACAAACGTCGTCGAATAGGCGAATGTCTCTCCAGCGCTCGCATAATTCCCTCATTACCTCTGATCGTTTGGCAGGAGTATCCACCCAATTTTGGAAACATACACGCTCGTTCCCAGATTCGCTGAAGGTCCACACATCTGGTTGGCCTAGTCTGCTACTGCGATGGTTTTCTAGCCTTAGTTGCTTGATAATTACAGGCCTGAGCAGACCGATTATGGGACTGTCCAGTGATTCAGATAGATACAATGGCACCAGGAGTTCTGAGTCAAAAGGTGAGGGTAACGGAGACGGCTGGCGGATACGCGTATTGTCACAGATGTTGATTACATCCAAGAAAGACAGGGTAGGTTCCAGTGCAGACATTCGTATGTGGGTGGATGAGAATTAGTATTGGCAGCAAATTGGCAGTCCGACACACGGTCCGATGTGCACTTGGCAAACGCCAGCCAAAGCCGCGCATGACCTAGACAGACTATAGCCACGCCCCCACCCGTGTACTCTATGATCATGCTTGTAACGTCCTGTGAGTGGGAATGAAGTGGAAACTTCAATTGAAGTTCAACTTCAGCTACCTAATACCTCGGGTCTCTCTTATGACTCGGGTCACCATCCTTTTGAATTAAATTATTATTATTTAACTTATCGGGGTATCCGCGTGGTCTATCCATCATGTTCTCGCTGGCTGCTACGGTCTACTTCTCAATGCGACTCAGGCACCATTTTCGAGTCCTCGACGTACCACACCAGCTCTGCTTCGTGCAGACCCTGGCCTTGTGCTAGGGGCGCAACCCTTTGTCTATCGGGTGGAGACCTGCAACCTTCGGGGAGGAAGACCAATAGCGGAAGGTCGCCAATGGCCGATCATGGAACTGTCCCGGCGCAGTTCACACCCTATTGGGAGAGAGCGTTGGCATTCTTGACTTCATTGGCATTGGGTGGACGAGGGATGTACATACCATTGGATGATGCTGTGGGGAACAAGGGGAGTATAGGTCGAGGGAGATCAAGGGATGAACTGCAGAGTAAAGGCGAGGGTCAATCGTTTAACGGCATTCCTTTTTTCATTTTCTGATGTGCGCAAGTTCGTGATCGATCCTTAGTTCGTACATCAACTATTCGGTTTACTGACAGCTGGAAGCTTTGGCGCTCATGCGGGCTTTGAAGGTACACAAGCAAGTAGAAATGCAGTGGTAGCGGTTCGGGCTCATGTCGATGAGGAGGGTTCTTTAGGTGTAGCCACGTCTAAAATACACCTAAGTGATTCATCCAGTCACGCCGTGACTACGAAATGATTGCCCTTTCCCATAAAACGCAGCTCATTGCCACCGCTGTTGCTGCATCCTTAGCCACTGCAGGCCTGCTGTCGGCTTATTCATCGTATGTAAAACGCGAACGCCGCAGAACTCTCAACGACGAAATCTCCCGGGCGCTTGCATCGGGTGCAGAGACTGAAACCCTTCCGAGTCCTAGCCCGGATGTTCAAATTCAGGATGGGGATGACTTGAAATACGACGAAGATCTCATCAAAGAGCAATTGGCGCGGACTTACGCCTTTTTCGGCGAAGAAGCCATGTCTAAGATACGAAGTGGTAATGTCGTAATTATTGGTTGTGGGGGTGTTGGAAGCTGGGCTGCAGTCATGCTGGTTCGGTCGTAAGTGGCCTTCAGCGTCGTTGCAATGCATTGGTTAGACTTATATTCCTAGAGGCGTATCGAGGATTCGGTTAGTTGATTTCGACTACGTCACGCTGTCCTCGTTAAACCGACATGCTACTGCTGGGCTGACCGATGTGGGCACGCCGAAGGTTAAAAGTATCGAACGAGCTTTGAAACAGATTTCTCGATGGGTAGAAGTGGACGCTAGGATAGACATTTGGCGGAAGGAGGAAGGCGGTGCCCTGCTTGAAGGTGCTGACTGGGTGATTGGTACATACTTCATGTTTATTTTTTTCTATATATTAATTCACCACGCTGTCTAGATGCAATTGATAATATTTCAACCAAAGTAGATCTCCTTAAGTATTGTCATGATAATGGAATCAAGGTGGGTTGTAGCGACATCTAGTGCTGAACTCAATAACACCTCCCTCTTGAAGGTCTTCTCGTCGATGGGTGCCGGTGCCAAATGTGATCCCACCCGAATTCAAATAAGCGATATTTCTGGCACTGTCTATGACCCTCTGGCACGTTCTGTACGACGACAACTGCGAACTTTGGGTGTGTCGTCGGGCATACCTGTCGTATATTCAACGGAAGTTCCTGGTGATGTCAAACTTCTACCTCTTCCTGAAGAGGAGTTTCAGAAGGGTCCCGTCAAAGAGCTTGGTGTATTTGACGACTTCAGAGTGCGAATATTGCCCGTTCTCGGTCTGCGAATACATTTCAATAACCTCCGTGATCGCACTAATGGGATCTTTAGGCCCTTTACCATCTATTTTCGGTCTTCATGCAGCGACTTATGTTCTGTGTGAACTGGCTGGCAAACCAATATGGAACCCGCTACCTATCAAATATCGGAAAAAGCTTTATGAACGACTACTGCGAGACCTACTAACTCGGGAGTCTAAGTTGACTGGGCAAGCCATCAAGTAAGTGAAGCACAGTCATTAAAACCTTTCAATATCGTTGTTCCAATCTTGCAACAGTAAACTCCCAATCGACGAGGACGATGTCGCGCTTATATTTGAAGACATCCACCGCGGACGTTCTGTTATTCCACCACACAACGTACCATCTAGACCCGTCCTGCTACGCTGGGACCTCCGTCAGTCGATAACTGTTGATAACTGTGTTGTAATGGATCACAGGGAGGCCGAAAAACATGCGAAAGGATGTGGGGAGATTGGAAATTATGTTGATCCAAGTGATATTTGGGGAAAGGATGTTCTGGACGTGGTAAAGCGTAGGGCAGAAGAAATACAGAAGGATCGACTGTGGGTTATGTGAATTTGTTCGGTTACATGTTCTTATCAATACAACAGTGTTTGATGGGGTAACCAAGGCCGGCCCGGACATCCGCTTTCCTACACTGTCGCAGCAAACATTTATTCCTACAACGGAAGAAGACTGGGCTAGGTCAGACATCTACCACAACTCGTTCCTTTTGGACAAAGACGATCTCCTAGAATCAGCCCTGAGAAACAGTGCTGCGAATGGCTTACCTGAAATTGCAGTTACTGCTGCGCAAGGGAAATTCTTGATGCTGTTGGCCTCATCCATTGGAGCGAAGCTTATTCTGGAGGTTGGTACTCTCGGGGGGTACGCTATACTTGTTCGATCGCCGTAATTATTAACCCGAGCAATCTTGGTGTCACTTCTGAACAGTTATTCTACCATCTGGTTGGCTCGAGCTCTTCCAGAAGGTGGAAAGCTAATCACTCTCGAATTGAGCGAGAAACATGCGGCGGTAGGTAAACTCAGGTTGTTTTTTCCACCAAGGTCACCAAGGTGTCCTGGCAGGTCGCCATGGAGAATATCTCGAATGCAGGCCTATCTGGAGAAGTCGAAGTGATCACTGGGAAAGCCATCGAGTCGCTTGCCGCGATACATCCAGACATTCCATTTGATTTGATCTTCATCGACGCGGATAAACCGTCAAACACCCACTACATCACCAAAGCCAAACGCCTGGTACGGAAGGGTGGTGTAATTGTTCGTGATCAGTTGATGTTAATTGTCACTCAATTGAATTCTACAGATAGATCGTGGATAATGTAGTGCGCTACGGAAGGGTTGCGAACACGTCGTATTCGGATGAAAATGTGGAAGGAGTGAGAACCCTTTTGAAAGCGATGCAAGGGGACCGAGACGTTGACGCCACTACGATCGCAACTGTTGGCGAGAAAGGTTACGACGGATTTTTGTATGCCATTAGGAAATGAATCTCCCAGAGACAGATACTTGGCTTCATAAATACATTGTTTAGCTATGTGGCACGTATGAACGAATATAGAGTACAAGTACAGTATCCTAGCTATACAACGCCCAGCGTCCGCCCTCTCGTTCATTATTAACTTGGCATGACCGATACAGCTGGGATTGTGGCATACTATACCAGCTCGCGACCGGCGCTCGGTTGACGTCGCAAGGGGGTTCGCTTTGAACGAATAAAGCATAGGCTCAATTGATGAAGGAGAAGCACTACAGAACTAGTCATGTGAGGCCTGTCAAAAGTGTCCTGCGTGGAGGAGAAAGGAGACAAAGAGTGATAAAGGCGCCAACCAAAAAGCCGGTGACGATACATGAAGCTGTCTCGGCCAAAGCTGACGATCCCCGAACTCGTCTTGTTTCTCGCAATGATAGATGGAGTGGCACGGGTATCGAAGGTACGTAGTTCGGGATGAAGATATCATCCAATTCCAACTGCAGGCGTTCTTGAACTGGAGACGGGGATATGTCCTTGTCGGATATCGGCGATTCGAGTAAAGATAGCTCTGGAGAACCTGCAATTGAAGGGATGATGGGTGGTGATGGTAAGGGTGGGGGATCAAATGGTCCCTCCTTTACTGGGGTAGGAAAACCTTTCTCTCCTATATCATTTGATTGTGCAGGCGATGGCGGACTCGATTTAACTGGCGAGGGTAGTTCAGATATTTCCACAGTAGAAGACCCGGTGTTTGGCATGTCGGGAGTTCTGATTGGGAATGCAGGCGCAGTTGAGTGGATTGGGGAGGTAGGCGGAGTGATGGGAGTCGGAATGGATCGGGGACGAGGTAACGAAATTGTGGGAGGTGTAAAGGTTAAGGGTGGAGAGGTGGAGGTGGCTTGCCCCTGGGGAGGCGCGATTATGAGGGGCATCAAGGAATGTGCCGGCTTCCTTGTTTTTCGCGACGATAACTCTGCTTCATATTTTTTGACAGCTTCCTCCAGCTCACTTATGGTGCTTCGTAATCGACCAGTTTCAGTTGAAAGATGCCTCTGTTCTCGTTTTCTCGCCATCTCCAGCTCTGAAATTTCAGCCAGTAATCTATTAGCGTTGGCCGCTGCTTGACGTTGTTCAGCATCTCGTAACTCTATGAGCTCGGCAACCATCTCCTGCAATCGGGTTACTTCAACCACGACATCGCCTTGTTGTTTAGCCCGGATCTCCTCTGCGACTGAAATAACTATAGCGCGAATAAGCCTCCACACCTCCGAATGCTCCTGGGTCCACCACTGCCCAGGCCACTGTGCGATCGAGAAAGAGAGGGCACAGAGTGTTACTGTTGCTGTCTGAAAATCTTCAACGACGCATTTATGGAACCAAGGTCGTATGAACGCAAGGGCCAGACGGACAGATCCTGCTGTTGTATCCTGCAGCCGGACCTCGGGCAATGACTGGAGGAATCGGGTGGACATGTTCTGACAGAACTGTCGGTAACTCTCCTTCCTCTCAGCATAATTCCAGGCTACGGCAGCAACAGAGGTTTCTAAGAGAGGGTGAGGTACTTCAGGTTGAAGGAAATAAGACGGCAATTTTTCGACGAGCGAAAGAAGCGGGATCGAAGCCAGGACTGCCGTGCCGGGTATATATTCATATACCATGACGCATTGTGACTCCCGAGCAAACCGATACCATTTCCAATACTTATTTCCGCGCCTGCGACAATCGATCATTAGACCGCTTTCACCGTGGGCGAGAATTGACTCACTCGGAAGGAAGGCTCTTTCGTAGGAGTTCAACGGCCGTGGCCGACCTGCCTGATACTGCAGATGCATCTATGACGGCGATCTGTATGTCCTTCTTGACACCTAGATGAAACCTTCTAAGCGCTTCCCAGATGGACCAGCTGAAGCTAAAGGACGTTGAAATGAATGGCGAAGAAGATCTTGACGTCCATTCCATGTGCTTTACGACATCGTCGTAAGTACCGCGATACTCGACGATATCATTATGAGAGAGCTCCAGCGGTGAACGATTGTAACGCTCGTTGAACTTGGGAGCGATGAAGAAAGGGTCGGTATCATCGAAGAACGGGGACCCTTCTCTGGGTGTGTAAACACGGAAGAGAAAATGATTGCTGTTGACGAGAAGGCCGAAGTCAGCACATGTGCCAAACCCATATTGGGGCAAGGTCGAGTGATCTTCATCTAGTCGAGGCAAAGTTGTGGTCATAGCT
Organism: Tricholoma flavovirens; assembly: GCA_003313805.1. NCBI lineage: Eukaryota > Fungi > Basidiomycota > Agaricomycetes > Agaricales > Tricholomataceae > Tricholoma > Tricholoma flavovirens. The sequence goes on from QLOK01005294.1 coordinate 24,838, forward strand.
AAAGGTCTGCAGAATAGACTTCTCGCCCATACTCAGTTTATCAATAATCAGCCCTCGTGGAAGCCTGGTGCCATTGAAACGGAAAAGGTAGCCCCATTACTTCAGGTGTATAGAAGTTATGTTAGATTAATTTGGCCAACACGTGTATCCAACGAGGCTTGACGGTCCCGCAGATGTCATATTTTTGTCATCGCCCATAACGCGCCGAGAAAAAAATGGAACGCGCTTGGGGAGGAAGCAGTGTACGACAGCTCCAGCGAGGAGACCTGATCACTCTGGTACTGGTGATCTGGTCGAGACCTGCAGCGTTACGGCGGGTTGGCATGAAACGGGCAGAAATCTAATAATGCTTGAAGAACCATAAGATCAGTACGTGCGGATTCCAGCGTCGACCCATATGGCCACCAGCATAACGGACTCCGAGTCAGTGCGGCCAACTTGAAGCCTATTACAGCGGGTTGATTGTTCTCAGGATGCGCAAATTAATTAATTAATATTAATTGACA